>VWZW01006556.1:177495-363999 GCA_013397115.1 Edolisoma coerulescens
AAGGTCGTTAGGAGTAACTTTCTTGCATTCATAGTGGCATATAGTGAGTCAGAACAGAAAAGAATGTCAAGAGCAGTGTGGATTCCCTGAGCAGAAATGCTGTCTTCTCTAAGGAGGAAAAAACCTCACAGCCAAAACCCAACAAAAACCATGCCAAGGCTATCTTTCCAAACACCCCATTCCCTTCAAAGCTTTTGGAATTTGTCTCATGTAGGATTAAGGTCATGATCTAAAATTGCTAAGAGTGAAGTTAACTTACTCTTAGTAAACAAAAATATAAGGATTAGTGCCTTTCTATGTTAGTCAGGCATTATACAGCCTTATTACACCTTCACCTTGAAAGGCAAGGTAAAGAGTGTGCCTGAAGTCACCCCATCTTTTGTATTTTAAAATACGATGATATAGTGGCATCTCACAGAAGCAGAAATTAATCAGATGCAGAGGAAATGTGACTTGGTTGTCATGAACAGGCATCACGAATCTGATTTATGTCATCATTTCGCAACCCCAAACAGAGACATCACCTCTGTCACACTTGCTTAATTTCCTAGTCCAGCCATGTGGGCAACTGTTCCAGTTGTACTAGTTGGAAGGTGCATCATGAAAGCAGATGCTTACCAAGGTTTTTTGGGGATTTTCTCCCCCCCCGCCTCCGCCCCTCCCCAGGATTCATTCAGCCCTGGACTGTAGAGGAACTTCCATGTCTCCCAGGTCTTCTTGTTGTCAGACTCCCTCCATGCCACAGAGTGGAAGGGCCATGAAAGCCCTTTTGCAAGGTTTGAGTTATGTGAGTGCTTGGGAACTGCCAACCTGGGTCAGAAAGTGCATTTTTTAGTGAAAAAACCAATGCAAAATTGAAGTTAAGAATGATTAATCCTGCTTTAATTCTATGGAACTGTAATTACAAAATGTTCCGGGAGGGTGAAGACCTCAGTGTAATTTTTCCCTTCTCCCTGTTTACCATTAGATGGCAGCGAAAAGCTCTTCTCAAAGCTGCCATGGGCTCAGGCTTCCCTCACAAGAGGCTTTGCTCAAGCACAGATCAGTCATACCTATCTCCGAGCAGGATGTTCTTTAAGCTGCTTTCAGGTGATCTGAATTTTTTGCGTTTTTTTAATATGACACCTCAGCAACATACAGTCAAAAGTTTCAGCTTTGGTAAGAAACAGTGGTCATTCATTTCTGGCAGATTTGTGGTGGTCTAATTTTTTTTTTAATTAGTCTGATCAGGATGTGTTCTTCTTCCCATGGCTATTCTCATAGAATTGCTTTTTTTTTTTTTTTAGCAGACTCATCTCCTCTCTAGGAAGGGTTATTCCTCTCTTGTTTGATTTTCATTTTGTGTATTTCAATATACTCTCTATGCCATTCACTCACAAGGAGATTAATCTTTTAGGTTTGGTAGCTCAGAGAGAAAATTCTCAGTAGCTTTTGACCTGTATGTTGGAATCGGTAACTGGGAATTCCCTCCCCACTGCCTAGGGTTTTTTGTTCCCTTTGTTTTCCTGCAAGGTCAGTCAAGTGACAGCACTGGATCTGCTGACACTCATTGCATCTCAAAATGAAGAGCCCCATGCTGCCATTCGAGCGCTGTGAGTAGCTCTGACTAACATTCTGCACTGCACATCTCACCAGGTTACTTGTCTCTGCAGATTTAGCTTCAGCATTGCATTGTTGAGACCACACGCTTTTTAAGTTACACTGCTTATTTCAAGGTGAGAAGGTGACTGGACAGTGTTCTATGCATATTGGTGCTGCCTGGCCAAAGAGTGTCCCCATATGAGCATCACCTTTGAGTTTGTCCATATTCATTTGAGTAATGAGCTTCCTGACTGCTAATTCACCTCTTCCAGCGTCACATCTATTGTAACTGCTTAGATGTTCTTTTTTCTTAGACCATAGCCTAGAGACAATTCCTCTAGCTGGTTACTTGCATCTCATCTGTGACCAAATAATCCTATCATCTCTTTTTCTAAAGCCCCTTTCTGAAAAATAATCTTTCATGCAGCACAAGCTCCCTTTCTAGCCCTTCCAGTGCTGCCTTTTCAGTTGGCATCCTGCTCTAAACTTCCCTTTCTCATGCATTTGCACATATAATCTACTGTGCCATCTTTTACTATAAAACATTATGTTTATTCTCTTTAGGATGCCTTTAATATATCCGGCTCCTATCCCAGTGCACTGAAACTTGGCTGTTTCTCTCTACTTACCAACTCTTTGTGTTGCCATTTAATTTCTTGCAATAACAACTGCATTATGGACTTCTGTCCAGTTTTTCTGCAGCCACACGGTATCCTGCACAGAGAATCCCTTTCCAGAAGTGAGCAAGGTTTCACAAAGCACTTTAACTTGCAGTTTACTTATTCCTTGAACAATCCTTGAAATTCTTAGACATTAAAGATGGCTAATTAGAGGAGTAAGGGAAGGTGGATGAGTTTCAGGTATTGTTTTGTATTTCTTTAAGTGATGGAGACATAGCCACTTGTTAATGTAGCATTCTCTCTTATTTTCCCCATCCTTTTACTACCTGACTAATTTGGCTTTTGTCTTCCTCTTGTCTTTTAAAGTAGGAGGCCACATTGAGCCATAATAAGAAAGAAACTGAAGGTGTGTAGTGCAGATTGCTCTGACCAGCACTGAAGAAGTGATGGAGGCCACTCCATCAGTCAGAGCATGGTGAACCACCTAAACCAGAAATACACTGCTGCCTTGCCAGTGAAAACTGGTGTTACATCAGTGGTTAAGCAAATGGGAGGAAAACAATGAGTAACTTCCTTCAGTCACTCTGGTATTAAATCCGGCTGCACCAAGATTAAAAGCTCTGCAGTTTCACTGCTAATTCTTTAATTTCCCCATTTGGTGAGAGGTTTGCAATGAGATTTGTTTGGTTGTTTCCCCCTTACTTTCTTGTTTGCTAATTGTCTGAAACACAGTAATTTTTTGGTAGGAAAAGTTATTGTGCTGTTTCCTAAGACAGGTTTTGAGACTTTCGTTCATTCTGTAGTGAACGTGTTCAGGTCCTGCTGGTGTTGGTTTCTGCTCTAGGATTTATCTAGCTGCCACTAAAAGTGGATGGCAAATGCAATAAAACAAAACCAGTCAATTAAACATTCGTTATTTGAACCTTATTTATTAGCCATAAACCAATATAGTCCATGAGCAAATGTCAAGTACTTTGAATTATTTGTTTACTTCTGTGTTTCCTCTATATTCTCCTCAGATTAATGTCTTTAGTGATTAGAAAATAATGTTCTCTTCTCTAATTGATAGTAACTAATTCAAGATATACACATGCAAGTTTAGCATTATTAATTTCCAGTGGGGAAATTTCAGTTGTTCCTCCATCTGTGTATAATTAAAGTTTCCTTAAAACAAGCAAACAAAAAGCCCCAAAAAAACCAAATCAACAATGTTTTGTGTCAGGTGTGCTTTTAAAAGCAGAAAAAAGGCTGTGAAAAGTACCTCAGCTTCCATTGTGACTAAGGGACCAAGTTTTCTTGATTAGCATTTATAAACAGAAAAATTTATCTGTTTCAATGCACCTTTGAGACACACACACACACATAAAGGAATAACATCAATGAAGGTGCAATAAGGAGGGATAGAATGTCAGAATAATATTACTTGGTGCCAAGGCTGTCCCGCCCTTTCACAATGTCCAGCTCCAGAGGTGTAAAAGATGTGCAAATCATATAGTAGGAAGATCTGGGATGATTTGTCTCCCAGCAAAGCGTGTCCTTGCAACACTAGCTGTTTAAACTCTGAGTGTTCTCATCACTTTGTGACCACTCCTTCTCTGCACCTTGCATAATGATACCCCGTGATAAAGTATTCACCATTTAAAAGATAGATGAAGTCTTAACACTCCTAGTGATACATGATACATGTTTCCTTTCAGCAGTTCATCTTTTCAAATCCTAAACTGGTACCTTTTTCTATTATGAAATGGAAAGAAGAGCTGATCTACTTACACACATTTTAATCCTATTTGTTCATATTTTGGCTTATAACTGTGACTTCCCATCCAACTTTAGATCTTCCTGTTTATCAGATTTCTCTATGGTTCATTCTCCTTCCTTTGTTATCTCTGCCTGTCCTCTACTAAAACTAGAAATTACCCAGAAAAGGTTACAAAAGAATAAGTCCTTCAGGATGCCATGCAGCAGTCATGACTAGGAATGAATTCTGAACCTGGGTACTCCATAAAACAGCTTTCTTTTCATATAGAGTTTCTTCTTGGTAACTGTGGGTAAAAATCAGCCCTGTCAAGTGGCAAAGAGAAGGCAGTAAATAAACAATGACAAGAAAAAAACAAACCACAAAACCAGGGAAACAATATGGAAGCAGAAGAATACAAGATTCAAATTCCAAGGTACAGATGTTCAACATTTCTCAAAAGAAGATAAAGGCTTCCGCTGCTGTCAGAAAAAAATGCTTCATATGCAGGGCTGAAAACATAGGTTTTGTAAAGTGTCAGGGATAGAAGAAATCCCAGCAGTCATAGACTAATGATGATGATTAAAATGACTAATAAAGATGCAGAGATTTTCAGTGTATATTTTTTCATTTGTTTGGAAAGAAGCACAGTGAACTAGCAGTACAGTACGAGGACAACTAACTTTTTATCCCCAGGTAAGAGAGGTGATGCAGAATATCAAATCCAGTGGAAGAAATCACAGACTTACAGAGCTAGTGCCCAAGATAATGGCAAGAACTTGGCTGCAATAATTGCAATTACTAATAAGTCTTATCATAGAAGGAAAATTCAGGGAGATGGGAAAAGTGCTAACATTGCACTATTGCTCAAGAACTGGTGTGAGACAATCTCAAAACTGCATCAAACCACAAACAAAACAAAAAAGCTGGGAAAATTTATTCTTTCTAAGCTGCATCAATAGAGTTGTTGAATGCTGAAGTCTCATCTTGAGTGTGCTACTTTGGAAAACATGATCTAATTAAGACAGATTTGAGAGAGTACAAGGAAAGTGACAAAAAAAGCATAAAAATCCTGTGAAGAAAGGTTGAAGGAACTGAATCCGTTCCACAAACTACAGGAATATATAGTGGCAAATGTCGGAGCGAATCATCTACACTCTTTTAGTAGTCAGTGAAGAAATGTCAGCATCTCCAGGAAGTGATTAATCTGTTTCAGATGTCTGTGTTGAAATGAGATTAATTACATCATAGAAGCACTTATTTCCTTTGATCATCTATCAAGGGTTTCCAGGGAGACTCACTCAGATGTAGATGGCTGCTGTCATGTGACCCTTCCTTCCTTCTCTCAGTGCAAAATGTCTGACATGTTTTCAACCAGTAAACACTTTGTTACAAGTCTGGTCATCATTATTATCCGTGCACTTTACGAGGCAATGCAATGCAAACTTGCAGCAAAGAGGACTTGGCGTTAAGAGAAATGTTCTGCAAAGATAGTTTGGCAAACAAACAGGAGGCCTCTGGGCTGTGGAATACCCTTCACTGATTTTTTTCTGAGTATAATGTTTGAACTTCCCTTAAATCAGAAGATGGAATAAACGACCTTTGATTATTCTTACATCTTCATGTCTATAGACCTGTTACCTGACATTATGCCTCATGAGAGGAGGAAAGCTCTGCCTTGGTTTTGTCCTGTTCCAAGCAGCATGATCCCAAACAGTTCCTGAGCATGATTCAGGGGTTGGCCCAGGCCAGGGACAACTTCCTACCAATAGACAGTTTAGACTTAGCCTCCATTTTCTGGAGCCTGGGAGATTTTAATAGGGTGGACAGGGTTAGACATGTCAGTTGGCCTCAAGGCCAAAGAACAGGCTCTGCTACCGTTTAATTTGTTTGTATTGATGTCACCCAAGAGTTTGTTTGACTTAGGGAGAAAGGTGTGCTTTCAAGCAGACCTGCAGCCACACCTAATTGTGTGGGCTGACACCATCCCTTGAAGTCAAAAGATCCACGGGCATTAAAGCAGCAACCCTTAACACATTTCTTCTTGATACTGTTTCTGGAATCACAATTTCCCTTCTGCTCAAACTTCCAGGCTTATGATTCCAGGTCTGGAAATCAAGACTTTGCTTACTTCCATAACAATACTGCTAACTAACCAGCCCAATGCCTTTGTCTCAGATCAACACAGAAGGGAAACAGTGCCACTGCTGGAATCCTGGCTCTGCATCGTGGCAGCAAGGCCTGTGGCTGAAGACATGTATGGTTGAATCTAATCAACATTTATTACCAATAAATGGAGATTTACAGTACCACCAATCATGCCTTCCATTAAAAGCTTTACTTATATAAATTTAATATAAACCCTCCACTGGAAGAGGAAATGCAATCCTCAATGTATTTTCCAAGTTCTTACCCAAGACACATGCCAAACAGCTTTGTCCAGTTGTCTAAAATCAGTTTCAACCAGTCCCGTCAGTATTTGAGTCTTGTTCTGCAATGACAGTGAATATGCAACTGTAAGAAAGGTGCTTCCAAATATCTGGCAAATTTTGATTATATGGGTGGAACTGCTGCAGGACAGCTTGGTCCTTTCCACTAAACAAGCAGCAAGAGAAAAGCCAACCTAACTAACGAAATGTTAGGAAATATTAGGAAATAATGACATGTGAGTTTCTCAAGGCAAAACCATATGCTAAAAATGGATATCAAGGAAACATATCACCAGATGATGTCATCTTAATTCAGTGGGCTAGTTGATGAACACTGCAAAAATGGATTTTTCCAAATCTGTCTTTTGAAAAAACATCAAGTTCTAATACATAAATACACAACAAGTTCACAGGTGGGTATTAACTAAAATAACTCATAATATGACTCAGGTGAGTACTGAGAGCTGCAGTAGCCTGAGCTTGAAATGGGTGAAGACACTGAAAGCAACCACAAGTTCTAATATATGAGTAGTAAGTTCTAGTCTATGCACAACCAAGGAAAGTGAAGAGCTGATTGGGGAGCACAGGATCCAGTGATTCGCATTGGCAATTGATGCTCCTAAAATATTTTAGGTGGATCAAGATTAGCATCTAAAAGATAAATTAATGGATAAGTCAAAATTATTTCCCATTAATTCCACTTAATGCTCTGACTACACTTGTTTTGCTAAAACTTTCTATTTAAACGTAATGTATTTCAATAAATTACTTATATATCTTGTAGACTTCTTCTCTGCCTCTTTTTATAGACAGCTGTTGGGTTTTTTCTGCCAGTTGTTTTAGCTGATCTTGTTTTCCAATGCATTATGCAAAGCAGCACAAGCTTTGCTTCTGCTCACTGAACTGAAAGCTATGCCTATCGCAAAGTTCAGTCAGCTTAAGACTCACCGGTGGAATATACGTATGAACTTACATTTAACTCAAAAGATCAAGGTAATTTTCTCCCTTCTCTTTGCTAACCTTTCTTATCAAATATTAGGTATTTAACTGGGAGCAGTGCTGAGCACTAATCTGACCTACGGAAAAAGCTAAAGGAAGCAGAACAATGGGGATTTAACAATATTTAACACTGTTTCTCGGCATGATGAGAACTCTAAGAGCATACTGGTATCAAAGGGTGTTTGATTGAGGGAGCGTATTGTAATTTCTGAAAGAAAAATATCTGAAGTTCCTTTTGGCCACCAGATAGCAGTACTTCACTTTGTACAGTTCTCAGCTCACAGCATTCCTTGCCTTGTTTAAAAATCCATGTATTGGATTCTGGACTCTTGCTCAGATACATCTTTTGCAGGCTTCATGACAGACTTCAGCTGAAAAATAAAAAAGATTTTGGAATTAGGAATGCAAGTGATTTATGTGTTCAGGAGGAATCAAGAATATTGCAGCTTTCCTGAATGGGGAAAGTTGGTTGTGTAAATCTGATGGAGTGTAGGCATTGTAATTTCCAATGACAAAAGTTTCAACGAAAATCTTGGGCTTAAAATACTTTTAGCATTTCTCCCTTGCTGACAGTCCATTTCCTTATTTGTATTAGTATTTCAGGAATATTTCAGAAAGGCACGTTTTTGGCCTCAGAACATAAACTTTCTGTAGTTTTATAATTTCAGTAATTTATCATTTCTGTCAAGTGTTTTTAAACCTCTTCATTTTTCTTTATTTTTAAATAGAGGAACAGACTTTACAATATTTTTAGCAAAAAGAAAGATACCCTCATTTTCACTGAAACTTGTTAAAACACCAGAAGTGCAATACACTGTATAATAATAATAATAATAATTGTCAGTTGTATCATGCTGTATTGGTTCATGTCATCTTACAAGAGCTGTGCATCATCCTCTTTTTTTACAGTTACAGTTCAAGACCTCAGGCAAGATGCACAGCTAGAGAGAATGGGAAAGGCCATCTGACTGTTATTCCCTCCTTCTTGTCTGTCCTGGTGTTGACATTTAAGTGTCTCAGCTGCTGCTTCAACCTGGAGCAGCCAGTTGCGATCCCTAAGGGATCATGCAACAGCTGTATCACTTCCTTTTCTCCCAAACAAGATGGGAGAGATAATAATGGAAACTATCTCTGTCAGCTTTACACCAGAATATTCTTTGCTTTAGCTGTTATAGAGCCCTAACTGGATTCCCTTCATTTTTCATTTCCTCCAGGGAATCTGCTGCCAGAATCATGTGAGCCCTGACTTTACTGCTGTGATTCACGTGACTTCTCTCACAGGGAATTTCACTTTTCTGTAGTGTGAGGCTTATCTACTGAATGAAAAGGTGACCTTCCCTCCCATTTGTGATTCATTTAACTATGACAACCAAAACTAACTGTTTGCAAGGGAAAGTAGTGATAGAAATGTTTTCGGCTTTGTCACTCTTCTGTCATTTTAAGTCCATCACAGTTCTCTTTTTTCCCGCCTTGTATCTCCATAATCATGAAAACCTGTCTTCTGGCATCCAGCTTTCAGCAGACAACCAGTGAATGTTCAGAGACAGAAGACGATGAATTTGATGACTGTTCCCATAGTTACTCTATTGATAGACTATGTCTCTTATAGTTAAGAACTGGACTATGACTATGATCAGAACGAGGGAAATGTTGCTTCAAAAGTGCTTCTGACTTAGCATAGCTCTCAAAACCTCTTTCGTCCTGGTATAGAATAAGGATTGATATCTTGGGTGGTACAGCTTACAAAATGCCTTTATTTCTGGAAAAATAAAACAACTATAGCTTTTTGGGCATTCTGAAGGAATTACTGTAAGACTTAGTATGGAACGAAATATTCTTGTCCAACACGAGTCCCAGCACCTGGTTCTACAGCACATCTCTCCACGTTTCCTGTGCTTTTGGACTGAGTTCTAGCAATGCCTTTGGAAACTCTTCAAAAGCAGTCCAGCCCCTGAAGATGGCCAATGAGTTATGTAGTGCTGGACTTGGGTATCTTCTCACACTTTATTCTGAGATAAACACGAACCTGTCCAATTTTGAAACCTGTTGATTTGTCTGAGCCGACAGAAAATCTTGCTCTTCTTTTAAATAGAAATAACTGCTTTGTGACAATAGAATCAGCACATTGGTGTGTCTTTTTTGTAGTTTATAAAGTGGACACAGACTGTTTTTGTTCAGTTGTCCATACACTGAGACATCTGAAAGATTGTGCCAGGGCCTCACCAAATCAATCTTTAGTCAGTTAAGGGGGGAGATACGATATAAGTACAGCATTTACTGTGCCAGAAGGTAGAACCTTACCTACACAGAGGCTACAGCTGGAAGAACTTTGTGTTCCAGTTGTTACACAGGTTTCTTTAAAGAATAATGGTAATAATAAAATATTTAGATCCAAAGAGTGCCTGAAATTGCAACCGGTGGTCTGAAGCCTGAGCACTAATGGTGAGGTAGCTCTGAAGAAGATGGGATCTTAACTCCTCAGCTTGTCATCCACTGCTCCTGCCATTTAGAAATATTTACAGCCGCCTTTACCTTTCCTTCTCTCACTCATGATTTAATTTTTTTTTTAATGGAAAAGCCTGGTGTTTTTATAAACATAAGCGTTTCTCTGGAGTAACTGCAGCTCAAGCGCCACAGCCCTGTGCCAGTCCCTCCGTATCAGAACACGACGCCGGCACTAGAAAGGGGCCAGCGCCCGTAAGAACCAAAGGGGGCAAGCAGAGCTCCCGGGTCTGTCGGAGAGGGGCCGGCAGGACGCGAGCCGGGCCGGGGGAGCGGAGCCCGCAGCAGCGCGGGACGAGGGGGCGGCAGCGACTTGCGGGGCCCCGGCGGGCTCGGGGGGCGGGAGCAGAGGTGCGGGGCGGAGGACGGGGAAGGCGGTGGCGGGGCGTCACGGGAGCCCGCGCTGCTATAAAAGGGCCGGGTGCGGCGGAGCGGTGCATCTCTCTCGCTCGCAGCCACAGCGGCAGGAGCAGCACCAGCACCGCGGCGGGACAGCATCAGATGGGCATGGGGACGGCGCTGGCGGCGCGGCTCGGCCTGGGGCTCCTGCTCCTTGCCCTCCTCCTTCCCACGCAGGTGAGCCCCGGAGTGGCCCGGCGCTTGCCCTCCTCCGGCCCCACGAGAGATGCGGGAGAGCGGTCGCNAGCCCGGAGCCCTGGGGTGGCAGTGGCGGTACCGTGGATTATCCCGGTGAAATCAAAAAAGATGAAGCTGGAGTTCGAGGTTTTTTTCCCTTGGGATCCTCGAGGGAAAGCCGCGAAACTGTGGTGTGAGCGGCAGCTGAGCGCTCATTCCCCCGCTGGTTAGAGGGAGAACGATCCCTCCAAACCCGAGAGAGCGCCGGCAAGGCACGAGTGTTGCAGCGGGACCCGGGGCTGACCCTCCCCCACCGAAGCTGCGGGGCTTTGGGTCCAGTCCTGGGCTCGGTTCCCGGCAGGAGTGGGAGGTTTAGGGGCTGGAAGCAAAGGCGCCAGCCTCTGGCTGCTGCGCTGGCCGAGCCTTGCCCTTGGCGCAAAGGTAATGGATGCAGGAGCTTCTCTTTAAGCGGCCAAGGCGAGCGGGGCTCCCAGATTCGGTATCGGTGCGGTTCATAGAGACCACCTCTTCAAAAAGGTGAATAACAAAATATCAGAAAAATAAACAGCAGCGGCATTGCTGGATAGTGTTCCCTCCTCTTCTCCTCTTTGTTTGCAAGGAAGGGCATTATCCCTTCTCCATTGTGCTCAGTGGAGTCTTGCCTTTGGCAGTGATGAGAGCAGGATCGGACCCTTTGGGTTACCGGTATTTGCCACATTGACGTTGAGAAAACCTCTGGGTTCCCATCTACTGTGACGTTGTGGAACTTGGATATAAGCCCATTCTCTTCCACCGAAAAAAAAAAAAAAAAGAGAAACTAGTTTTTTTGTTTAAAACCAAGAAAACTGAAAAAATATATAAGCAAGAGTGGAATGATGGTGGAGTCTTTGTATGAAGACTGAAAAAAATTCCAGGGCAGGTTGGGACTTGTCTTGTAGGTTATTAACTCAGCAATTCATTATTGATCACTTTCAGACCGGTTTCAACAGAAACTTCAAACACAGCGATTTTTATCCTGCAGTCCTTGATTGCTTCCAGCATGGTGCCGGTTGCCAAAAATGCTAACTACCAGAAGCTTTACACCATCCTTACATTTTTCTATTGTATGCTTTGTTAGTAGAAAATACTGAAAGAAAGTGCTTATGCAATTTTCTAATAAATTTAGTGTCAACTTTATAGCTTCAGTATTGAGGGATTGATTATTTTTATTTTTCCCACTAATCTATTTTCTCAGCAGCACTAGAAACAGGAGAAAATAAGGACACCTTTTGTGGACAGAATTACTTGTTAAACGAACTAAACTCTTAAAAAACCAAAAAGTTTTTACGTGAATTAACTCTAAGAGCTTACCAGAATGCTCTGGTAGAATACACGTTTGCTGTCATGGAGTTGAAGCCAAGGTTTTTGTATTATGCTCATTTCTGGGGAGGAGATAATGTGATTCTTGCTCTTGTTTTTCATCCTTGTGTTTCACATGCTTTTTTTTACTGGAATAAAAATACTTTAGGTTATCTCTGAAAGTTTTCCTATGTGTAGGAAATAACTTGATATTGAGGTTGCACAGAGTGCAAGTTTTTGTTCTGTCCCTACAATGCAGAGTTATGAGAGGAAAAGGGTATTTTTTTTTCATTTTGCTTTCTGTCAGCATTTTTAAAATTTGCTAATATATGGTCTTTTCACTGTGCTTTTTTTTTTTATGTTCTAGAATGCTGATAGGTTGTGATTTAATCAGTATGGTTTCATTGTTCTAACTTCTGCAGTTCAGTGCTACCCCAGCAAGATAAGAGAAGCTGAAATATTAAATCCACTCACATAAAGCCACACCATTGCTTCAAAGGAAGCCGCAAACCAGCTCCAGAAACAGTATCAATAGATTCTTGACCACTGTTTCCTCATATTTTTGTTTGTGGCTTAGTCTGCAGATGCAGACTGCAATTCATGCAGTTGTTAAAGTCTTTCTTATCCTAAGATTTGCCTTTACTTAGCTCTACATTTGCACCTTTTTTTTTTTTTTATGAGGTTTTTTGAAACCTATATATCTTCTAATTTAGGAAGGATTTCCATAAAGTAATAGTTATGTAAAAACATTTAGAAAAAATATTAGATTTATTTCTTTAACAAATCCCACACGTGCAATTCAAAATGTCTTTGTCCTTAACTGCACAATGAAAGGCGTGAGCATTCGTATATATCGACTGAGGGGGGCTATGCAGTGTTCATTGCTACTAATCTGCTTCTGATTTCTAAAAAAAGACAATATAACCCCTTTTTGTTACTTCCCCTCCTTTCCACATTCTAGATCTACTGTGGTCTCAATGGAACAAGTCCAACACCTTCAAACAATTCTTCAGCAAGTTCTACTCTGTCAGCTGTCACAAATTCAGTGAACAATACCACCACTCACGGACATGGAAATTCTCTTCACTCAACCACAAGTCTTTTTTTCATTCTCTCAGTTTCTCTTCTGTATTTTTGCTGTTAAGAGACTCTGGCATGGAAATGGCTACCACTCCCCACCCCATTTCCTGAATCACCTGAGCTAGATCTCCAACCGAGCATGAGAAGAAATCAGTCCAAACTCCACATCAAACCAGCTTGGTTCCACTCCATACTCAAATTAGTACCAGTCTGACCTAGAGAAGCACTCAGTATTCTGACTTTCAAAGCTGACCAGTGTGAAAAGACCAGCTTCAGCGAGGAGGTAAAATTATGAGCTCTTTCACCAAATGAGTTGGAATCTGAAAAACAAGATGGAAGCAAGAAGAGACAGTACTGACAAACCCAATTTAAAGCTGAGAAGAAATACATTATCTTGTAACAAGGATGGATAATAACACTCCATGAAGAAAAAAGGCTAGAGAGTTTATCTACCATTTAGAATAAGGACTTCAAGAGTTTTATTTTTTTTTTAAGTTCCAAAAAGTCAACAGGCTCATAGAACCCCTAGAAAACACAGAAAAGTTCGCATGATTATGTTTCTTGCACAGCCTATATGGTTATAATTTATGGATATTAGGATGTATGAAAAAGAAAAGTAAGAAGGGTTTCTTCTAGATTTCATTTGTATGAAATGGTTTCAAGGCTAAAATAGAGTAACAAATTTTTGTAAGGATCCTCTTATTTAACCCTTGATTCCTAACCAAATGGTTAGCCAGGCAGGGCTAGTTTTGAAATAGCTAAAACCCCACCAGTTTTCATAAGAGTGGAATTATTTATGGTGGGAATTTGAATTTGACATTTTATTTAAATTGTTTGTATATTAAACCATATGTGCCAGAGAAAGGAGGTGTGGAAACATTAGAAAAAGTACCAGGAGCTTTTTGTAAAATTCAGAAAAGAACAAACAAACAAACAAGTCAATGGATGTATGTCTCCTCTTTCCTCTATTTCTCCTCCCAAGTTCTTCAAGTTGTGTAAGTTTTTTTGCTCCTGGAACTTTCCTTAATTATGAAGGATTTATGAAATCTTATGAGTAATGTTATAGTGCTGCTTTTTTTTTGTTTTGTTGGTTTTGTTTTTTTTTTTTGTTGGCACAAGGTGAATAACTTACTGTTTTTTGAAGAGTTTTAATTGTGAAAGTCTACTTTAAACCTGGGCTAATATTTGCGGTGGGGAGAAGGAATGGGGAGAGGAGAGCAAACCGCCAAAGAAAAAGAAATTAAATGAACAGGTGTTTGGAATATGAAGACTGGAGTCTTAATTTAATCACTGAATTTAAAAGTTACCTTTGTAAATACTACTTTTTAAAAAATTTTTTCTGAATCAAAATTGCTACACTTGCACAGATTTGTTTCTGTATCATCCAACACTTTAGAAAATAGTATCTGGTACTTGATCAAAACAAGCTTTGTTGAGGAGGTTCAACTACCTTGATGATGATACCTTGTCAGAAAAAAATTAACTATGTTGCTATGATCACATGTGAGTGTACATGATCATACCACTGTCTGTAGATATTTATCTCAGTATAAGATCATGTCGAACATGAGTGGCTCTCTAATTTTTTTTTAATACACATCTGTCTTTCAGTTACATTACCACCACTTCACAGTATCATATATTAGTAGCAAGCTAACACAAATTCATGTCAGTGAGCGTACATGGACATTTCCTTATGCTTATCATTTGTATCCAGTAAAATGTTAATGATTGTATTTTGTGTTTGTGTAATAATGCTTTGATTTATTAGCTACTGATTTTCATTGGAAAAACCTGTAAATAAAACAGTGGACAGGCAATGCATTCTAGATGCACTTCCAGACACTTCTACAAAAACTTGTACCTTGCCTGCGTTAAGTGAATGAACTGTTAAGCAAGATGGTATATGTGATTAAAAACCTCAAGGTCTAGAAATGCTGAAGTGTAATTAGTTTTATTTCTCTGGAAGGTTTTGTGCCGTTGGGAGTCTGGATTTCACTTTGAAACCAGGGAGTGAGATTTGATTAGTATCTCTAGTAGCTGTAGTAAGTTTTCCCTACTTATTACAGCCTCTACCCTTTCAAAATATGAATATGTTTTCATGTTAGACAAACAGTGCTGAAACAGAGTTTTCCTTTATTTCTTTTGGTAGCAATGAGCAATTTTCCTTTTGATGGCTAAAGCTGTTTCTCAGCTTCTGGTTATCAAGCAATGTTAATTAACTGCTTAAGGTTTCTGACTCCCACAGACTACACCAACACAATAGGCGTATCTCAATAATACAAGTTGAACCATGCTTGATGAAGGACAGAGGCTGGAAGAGGTAGGAATTTATGCAAAATGTTGCTGAAAAGCAAAAATTAACCAGATGAGCATTCAATAACAAATAGATGCAGTTCGTGACATTCCGAATCTGTGTCTGTGTTGTTTTTTAGGAATGTTCGTTTCCAATACCCCTGCAATGCCCAAGGATCTTCTGTGTGATTATCTTCACTCCCTAGATGTGGAGAAACACATTTAAAAGTGCCTAAGCACTTAGGCATGCTGCACATGGGGCTGTATTTGTCAGTGGGAAAGCGGCCCCTGGAGAGGCCTCCTAAGGCTCCGGAGGGAATGCGGCGTGGCAGGCCTTTGCTTCTGCTCCTTTACTTTTCCAGTAGGCTGAACAAACCCAAGGAGCAGGATAAGTTTATCAAAGCTCACTGTTTAACTAAATCTTGGAACGTGCAGGGAGTATCAAAGCACATTGTTCCTTTGTTTAGCTTTTCTCCAAATGCTCCAGGAGAAAGCAGGAAGATAAACCAACCAACCCAGTTGTGTACCTTTTTTTAAAAACATAAAACTAAAAATAACCTCTCGCCAAAGACAGGCAGACGAGGAGAAAGGCTGCAACAATGGGCCTTAATTCTAGGATACGCCAATCCAATAAAAGAAGTAAAGGAATGCATCTGAAGTTTTTGCAAAATACTCAAACAAAATGGGATGCTTGGCTTAATTGGTGTGCCATGCTTTTAAAAAATTTTTCTTAATTTGAGAAATAGAGAGTCAGATTGCTCTTTAATAGCATCTAAGCTATTTAAATTCTCTTGAGTTTTAGAGTTTTCACCAGACCAGATGAGTGATTTAGAAAAATGATCTGGTAACCTTTGTTCTGTTCCATTCCATCACAGGACAATGGAATCAGTGATGAAGAAATCCACCCAGGGAAAGAGGATGTGATGGATGTATTTAACAAAGCGGGGAAGGTGGGCGGGGAGGGAGGAGAATGGAGCCTACACACTTCACAACTATTTAATTTTTTTAAATGACACCTACAATAACTAGAGCCAGCTCTTACCTATGCCTCTCACTTTCACAGATCTGTCCAGCTGAAGTGTGTCTGCATAATGTATATTGCAATGACTCTGAAACAATACTGCTCTGTTTGATGCATGGCACTGCTTTTGATGTAAACATATGCTAGCCACATACGTCCTGAATAAAGTACAGCGTTATTATTTGAATGAAAATACCTAAATTGAGCACTTGCAGTTTGTGTGCAGCTTACTATTCCTTCCTTCACTGCACTATACTCTGAATAGCCCTTAAATTTTTCCAAATTGCAGTTTTCAGCTAGTTTAGAAATCCACAGGGACTTTGAATGAACAACTTCCATTCAACAAAAATCTCTACAAGGTGAGCTATTTTGGGCCAGATCCAGCACCACTGCTAGTGGCTTCCTTGTTTCCAGCAAGACGCAGCCCTGTCCCCTGAGCCTTTCTCCACACAAGAACAGTGTACATGCGATGCTGTGTTGTACTGAGGGTAGTCCCCCTTTGTCCACGTGGGGATGAGACATTGTTAATATCTCAATAAATGAACTCAGGGTTATTTTGACAATCCATTCCCAACTCTTAGGCCTAATCCATCAAATTAGGGTTTGCCTGTACAAAGCAAATACTCTCAAGCCAGCTGGAGACAGCGGCATGCTCTCTAATGTTATCAGTACATTGTTTAATATGGAGTAATTTCTCCTGAGAGTCGTTCTTATGCAGCCTGTTGGCCTCTGGAAGGGCTCATGGGAACAAACCCTTGCAGGGCTGGGGCTCTTTGTCACGCATCTTTCCAAGTCAGCGTTTCCCTGCACTCGGGTTACACCAGGCTCTGCAGTGAGCTCACAATGACACCTTGTATCTGAAAGTGAGGATGTATGTGAATGTGCTCATATTAGAGGCAGCTCAGAGTGATTTGCATTTTGTGTGCATTCAGGCTTATAGGGATTTGATTTCCCATACATGACTGAAATGATTTAGGTAGCAGACTTTATCATCCAGCATCTTTATTGTAATGGACACAATTGGGAACGTTTCTTGTTTTTGCATTAAAGATAACTTTGAAACGGGAGCTGTCAGCTCTGCCTCGTAGGAGCACAAAGCTCTTCATTCTAGAACGCACATTACGTTTGAGGCACTGTACAGGTCTACTGAGCCCTGACAGATGAAGGGGCTGGTTATTTCAAATCCATCAGTTTATCTACAGCAGTTTGAAGAGCAGCACTAGGCTTTCTGAAATACGTGCTTTGAGATGTGGTCTTTTCATCATTATGCAATAGCCTCGGGAAAGATACTTGATCCTTACTTTGGTTATCAGCCTTCAGTTTTCCAAGTGAAACCCTCAGCATCCTGCTCATGAATGCATAATTGCTCTGGTTTAGACTTCATCAAAATGTCCAGAATGAATGACCTGGAGCTGAAGAAAACAACTGATAGATTCTATATTGCCCAATCAAAATCCTAAACTAACAAAATCTCATCTGTGAAGGGTCACTCAATTCTCTCTTGAATCCAGTAATACTCCCTGCAATGTATGTGCTACAAATACATGAATAAAACATTTTCAGGCTTTTCAGAAGTGAAACGAGACTCTTTCTTTCATGCTTTCAGCTTAGCAGGAGCTATGCTTTAGCAACTGATGGGTGTACAATATAAAATTTGAGCACACAGCAGAATTAAATCGTGGTAGCTTGGTTTTGCTGCATAAACTGAATGATCGCATTCCACCAAAATCTCTCTTGAATGACCTAGCGTGAAAAGTATTCTTTATGTGGCACAAATTATTAAAGGAAGCAACGCCTCTGTAAAGCAATTGTTCTGTTTCCCGCTTTTCAGCCCCTCTCACTGAAAGCACAGCGTGGACTTTTTTCAGATCACTTAGTGTGCATAACCTGGACTTAAAGTCTGTGTTCATTTCGCTGAAATATGTAAACTTCACATGACAGAAACTGTATATTTTTTTTACTGAGTTGTATAAAATGCAGATGGTTTTTGAGGCATAAGACTGAACCTTGAGTTCAGAGGGATACATACACCCGAGTACAATAACAAATGCATATTGTGTGATTGCTTGGACTAGTAGGATTCAAAATTGAGTGCATACAGCTCATTATAGCAATTAAAGCCATAATAGCAAGAATTTAAAAAAAAAATTAAAATGGGTAGAAACCACGTTGTGAGAACCTCACAGGAGGAGTCAGGGAGAATTTGCTCTGAAAGCAGATTATCTGGTAGCTGTTCAGTTACGAAGACAGCCTGAGGGACATTAGAAGAATGAAAACGGACTTCACTGGATAATAAAACATGATATAGAATATATATTTGATGGAGTCTTTGCTCAAACATGACAGTTTCAGTGTTTTAATGCTTAAGTACAAAGAAGTTTTTGAACAATGAGTAAGAAAAGTCCTTTGGCAGGGCTGTGCAAGTAATGCAAAGAAGAGATGGCATCATTATTCTGAGACATGACAATGACATTTGCTGTCATGTATCTACTATTTACATTTTTAAAAATATATTTTCTAAAAGTTGCTGGCATTTTGCGTCTTTTTATGTTTCCAGCGGTATATTCAACTTATGTTCTTAAAGCTGTTGTCACTACTCTGATTTTGTTGTTTTTCCTGTTTCAGGAAACTGATACAAAATTACATGAAACACAGCAATTTTTTCACATTGGAATTAGTCTCCATTCCAAAATTCTCAGGCTCCTGTAAGGTGTGCCCCCTTGCAAAGTGCCATCAGTAAATGAGCCAACCTGAAGCGATACCAGGATGACAGACAGGGGTATTTTCTTCCCTGCTAGTCTGTGTTTTTACTGAAATTAAAGTATCAAAAGAACATTCAGCTATTTTCAGAACGCAAACTCCACTGTAATTTAGCCCTATTAATCTGGCACTGATCTGAGGCCTCTGACACAGTTTCACTCTAAGCAAAAGCACATTGCCAGCATGGTGGAAGAACAGGATGAGAGGTAAAGCATCTACACATACTCCTGTGACCTGACTGAGATGTCAGCTTTGATCTCAAAATGAGTGATTCATTCCACTAGGGATTTGGTGGATTTTGCTAGGCAGCTGATGGGGGTCTGTGACTTTAATTAGAATTTCAATGTGTTTACATTTAGCAGGTCTGTTCTTACTCAGCGGCGCAGGCTGACATTGTTCAACTTCTACTTCATTCCTTTTTTTCCCCCAGTCTTACGAGAAGCGTTCCTCAGAACAGGGGCAGTCTGTGCTGAGAGCTTGCAGAACTCCTAGTAGGCATTAGCCATTCATCAGCAGGTTTTACCCCACTTTCTGTAACAGCAGCAATTAAAGCCCAGTTCTTCAAAGGTAATTTGGTGCCTGACTTGAATTCCTGTTAAGATCAGTGTCATTGCGGGTTGTAGTCTGACTGCCTTCCGTGTAAAATCAGGATATAGTACTGAAAGCTTTTGCGGACCTCACAGGATCTCTGCTTATTTTTCTCTTCTCTTTTGCTTGCCTGCTTGTGTTGCTTCCTGTACTCTAGAACCTCTGATTACTATGGCAGGAGTGTTTGTAAATACCTTTGCACCAAGGTGGTGTCTTTCATCTCTGCTGCAGCAGGATGGGGGGCATTTAATGAGGTCAGAGCTGCCTGGTCTCGAGAGTCTGCCCGCACTCCTGTCCCGGGCTTTCGTACATGGGGATCAGCTCCATTCCAGAGCAGCCACACTCCTTTGGTGCTTCAACCCAGGGACAGCTGAGGGCCTCAGTCAAGCCCCAGTTTTGGGCTTGAGCCAATCATTGGGCTGAAGACCAGAATGGTGTGTTTTTATCGATTTCTGACAAGAAAGAAGGAGGGGCTGAGTGAAAGGCTGATGAACTGACTATATGGAAAATTGCATCCTTTTCCAGCTGGACCCTTCAAATTTTATCTCCAGTGGCACTGAAATACTGTATTTACTCTTACTTATCAGCTAAGTATAGCTAATTATAGTTCATACAGCTATTATATATCCATCTTAATATATATATATAGAGCTAGTATAGCAAATTATAGCTAATAATTTCTAGCTAAGTGCCTTTTAAGATGGTTTCAGCCCTGAAGAGCTTGCAGTCTTACTTCAGAAACAGACACAGCAGATGGGTTGACAAGAAAAAAGTGATTCCTCATAAGCCCAGCACACCCCAGCCTTTGGGATGTGAGGGCAATGGGTGGTCCCTCAGCTCCTCTCCTCCCACCTGGAACAGGCAAGGCTCCCCTGCCAGGCACGCTGCCCTGGGGCAGAAGGGAGCTGCTGGCTGTGGATAAGGAGCCAACAGCAGCAGCTGTCCCCCCAAGGCGGGAGCTGAAGCAGAGGGCAGGGAACATCCTGCCTGTGCACCTGCGGGGAATCGGGAGCCCGTGGTCATGGCACTCACTCCTGAACTCCCTGGCTTCATGAGCAGAGCCAGCAGATGATGAACAGGCTGAGGGAAATTATTGCTACCTTTCATTCACCTCCTTGTGAGCTCATTTGCCATAAAATGTGTAGTTTGGGGACCCCAGTGCAAGAGTGGAATGGGAGAGGCCAGAGGAAAGCCACAGCAGTGGTCTTGGTTCCGGAACAAGTAGGACAGGAGGAGAGGCTTGGGGAGCTGGGTTTGTTCCATCTTGGGAAGGGAGGAAAAAATGGGGTTGGACTGCTGTCCTGCACATGACAGGGTGGGGCATCAGGGAGACTGGGGAGAGGGCAGGGGGTGGGTTAGCAGGTAGTGAATTTCCTGGGGAAAAGGACACTGCAAAAAATAAAGAAACTTCTGAAAAATGCTTAAGGCAAACCCTTCAAAGGAAATCTTACAAGCTCCAAATAAGAAGGCCTGTGTCCAGTTTTGGACACCGCAAGTAGCAGATATGAACTGGTAAAATTGGAGTAGAGCAATGAAAATCACAACAGCTGTAGATGGAAAAAAGTAGAAAGAGTGGAGCATATTTAGCTACAAAAAGAGAAGTAGGAAACATTGAAAGCTGTAGGTAAAAGACAGTTGCTGAGATATAGGGACAGAGCCTGTCCTTCCTGTGTGCTGTGAAGATAACAAGTCACCTTCACAAGCATTGACCCGGGTTGCCTGGGAAGGTTGAGGATGTTTCTGAAAGCAGGTTAGATAAACACCATTTCAAAATAATTCCGACCTAGCTGATCAAACCTTTGGGCAAGAGGAAGGCTGGAGGGCCTCTCACAGCCCTTCTTTCCCCTCTGGTTCCAGGATAATAGTGTTGATGCAATCCCAGAGCATGAAGAGTACACATTCAGAATCCCTCCTTTCCTCTCAACAGAAATTTTCTTCTGTGCAAAATACCCCTTTAAACCAAATAATCAGAATTAATAATGCTGAGCTGCTCAAATTTCCCACTTCTGTGAGTACTGCCTCCTTCAATCAGTTGCTTCAGTATTGAAAATTCAGGTTGTCAGCTGGATAACACAAACAAGTTTACATGTGGCACCTGAGTGAGACTTCACCTTTCTGTGTGCCCAGTGTATAGTTCTCTGTTTCCAGTGTGCCACAGTAAGATATATAGCCACACATTTCTGCAGACTTGGGGATATCTCCATCTCCACAGCATGTGTCAGAAGGGCTCATGTCTCTGTAGCAGAGGCTAATGGATGTGGTCTCTGTCTCAGGTCTGCGGAGAAATTGGGTGGTGGGAGACAAAAGGGCAGAACAGCCAAAGATTTGGGGCATCTGGAGAAGCAGTGTGGCCTCGTTATGTAGGACTGGCAGAGTTGTTAAAAGGACAAGGGTAAATAAGGAAAGACAGACAGTTTGTGTGGATGAAAGATAATTTTAAGGATGCTGCATGGTGGGGTGCTATTAAATCACTGTTTCACTGCTTTTGAAGTTAACTTTGTCGCCCCTTAGTGAACAACCCCACGAACACTGAAGCCAAGGGAATTCTGGTGTCTAACAGACACTTTCCGAGTGAGCTGAGTCTTTAGAAAGGCTCACTGTCTCTCACATGGGACAAGTGTGGGTTGTTCCTAATTTCTTAATTAAGGCTTTTAGAGGAAGTTTTCTTTTCCTTAACCCTCCATTTTCGTGGGATGAGCAGGAATTTAATTCTGTCTATGGCTCTGACCACCCTGTTAGAATCTGTTGACATGGCCCAGCAGGTTCCAACACTTGAATTAAGGAAATGTGAAGATGTACGTGCACCACGTGGTCATGTAAGCCTAAAGTCAGTTAGCCAGGCTAGAAATTATGTGAGCTTTAAATAATAAAAAAGCTATCATTGCTTTGATGGCATGAGGGAGACAGTAAGGAAGTTCAAAGAAGTTGTTTCTTAATGCTTTATTCCTTGAAATATGCTTGTGTGTAGCAACACTTAAATCAAATGGTGATAAGGCATTTGTCAAATAGCTCAAATTTACTATGCTTGAAATTGGAAGAGGAGTTACTGAAATTTTAGTAAGTGCACAGGAAACCTGGAGCTCATAATCTACTATGAAAGGTTTGTTTGTTTTGTCTAATTTACATCTTTCAACCTTTCATTTTCTGTATAAAGAGGTAGAATACGAATTGCTTTTTTTAACGCAGCAAAGATTCTCTAAAGGTTACTACAGTCTCTGTAGTCCATTCAGCACATTCAGAATGCAAATTAGTTCCACATCAGAGTCTTTTTGTGAGGCTTTTCATTACAGGGGGACATGTAAAGCACTCGAATTTCTTTTTTAATTTCAGATAAAGGTGGATCAAAAAGTGGATAGATCTCTTTATTTGTATTTTTAAGAGTCTTTTTAATACTTTTTCCTATCAAACATGAAAAGGAAAATAGTTGCATTTCTAGGCATTTGGGGACCCCTTTGAAGCACGGAGCAAAGGAATGCTTAATACTTTGAAACTATGTATTATTGAAACTATCAATTACTTTAACATTTTTTCAAAGGCAAAACAGGATCCTCACCAGACCAGCTTTGTGTCTCGTTTTTCTTGTTCTGAGAGATTGTCTATCTGTATTGTAATGAGAAGATGGTCAGACTAGCCTGATGTTTAGCACTTTTTACTTTTCATCTTCAAAATGATTTGTGAACATCAAGCAAGCATATCAACTTGAGTTTCTCTACAGAATACTTGTGTTGAATACAAGCAACAGATCATGACTTTTTGTAAAATCTTGTGGCAGTTATTATATACTAGTGTTAATTTTAAAACCTTCCAAAAATTAAATAGGGCAAAATCAGTCTTTTTTTTTTTTTTTTTTGGCAAACTAAAATAACACCTGTTGGATTTCTAGTGATAAATAACATTGTCTGCTGAAGATTTAGTATTACTGAGGCCTGGCTTTGTAATTTTAACTCAGGTTTTTGTTGAAGTCAAAGATTGCAGCACTGAATTCTGTTTGAAGCAATTGTTTTATTATTTGCAATGTGTAGGGGCTGATTAAAGCTTTTGTGATTCCTTCCATTCATCTTGTTCATGCTTACATTTTACTACCACTTTTAGAATGCATCAACAGAGATGAAAAGTCTACCTAGAATATATCCTGACAAGAAAGGCAGGGAAGATACCATAAAAACCTGGTATTGTAGAGGTTTATTGTGAGAAAACTCTGTTGGGGGGGTGGTTCTTATTCTCTAAAAAGCTCTAATTTATCAGGCAATATGTAAAGATTGTGGTGCTAGGAAAGGTGATGGAGAGAAGAAATGCACCAGTTAATTGTTCAGTTCTTATATCCTGTATTACTGGATCTTATTAAATAAGTCTTGACTCATGACGAGTGCAGTGGTTAAAAAAATGCAAACCTCTTCATCTCACAGGGAGGAATAATTTGGAAAAGTCAAGAAAACTGCACCTGGAAGATTTCTAAGGAGGAGAGGCACCACTGCACACGTTTATGTTGTTGAACATTCAACATATTTATGTAAGCAAAAATGTGATGACATAAGGAGGAATATAAATGGAATATAAAGTTCTCTGATTATCTGTTATTTGGTTTATGTGACCTTTCTTATTTTCTTTTTATTTTCCTTTGGAAACAGCCTCCTTTTGTTTTTTCATCCATTTTCGTAGCAACTGTTTTGTTTTAAATGTTAAGGATTTTTTTTTTCCCTGGTGATATTCAGTGCCATAATCTGTGGCTGGTCTTGACTCTATTCAAGCCAGCCATAATCCTTCTCCCTCCCAGTCTTAAATTGTGCATACACTTCTATGGCCTAGAAATTGATACCATATTTTAAAGATTTGTTCCACATCTTTTTTTTTCCATTCCCTGGATTTTTTTCTCCTCCAGGAGAAAGTTTTACTTTTTAAATAATCGTGCAGAATTCATGTCTTTTAAAGATTTCTGTAAAAATTCTGCTATCTTCCTCTGTTTTAAAATCATAAATGGATAATGCAGATGTTGAAATATTCTGAAGATGTTGAATCATTACAAAAGCTCTATAATTACATTTATTATTAATGATTTTCATTAGTAAATTCTTTGAGTTTACATTGCTAATTTCATCCACAAGACTTATGGTACTATATAGTAAAACATCCATTACAGTTTAAGACATCCCTGGAAGACAAATGAGTCCTCAGACTTGTCTAAAACTGTGCAAGAAGAGCTCTAAGTGAAGGCTGCTTACAAGACAAGAGCTGTGGGCCAGGTCGGAAGACAGAGTAATTCTCATGTGACCTGACTTCTTTCCCCCCCTGTACGTTCCAACCACATGAATTTTTTTTTTTTTTTTTTTTTTTGTTTTTTTTGGTGCAATTTGGAAAGAGCTTTATCTACATCTCTCTATGTCACAAGCATTGCCCAGGGGAGAATGAGACAGCTGGAGAACAAGAAAAGTGGGGATTTCTCTGGTCAGACCCTGACCAGCTGCTCCTGGGGTCACAGAGGCTTATGCTTGGGGCAGTGCTGTGTGGCTCCTTTTGCTCTGCTCCTCGAGGAACAACTGCCAGAAGCTGGAGACAGCTCTACTTGAACATGCACCTGAATTTCCTTCTGAGTTTAAGCCATGACATAGCTCTGCTTCGGCAGCACTCTCTGATACCCTTGAGTAGAGAAACACGCACTGTGGTGTTACATCAGATACCTCTAATCTGTGCCTAGAACAGAGAGACAGAAATGAAGTCACCAGAATTAACTGTGGCAGCTATTGTGAATGTGCAATTTTTTCTTTCAGTAACAGAGAGCAAAGATGTTCACAAGATGTTGTTTGGTGCTTTTACCCACCCTGGCACTGGAACACTGAATAGCTTCCAATTAATCACTGTTTTGCTGGAGCTAGAGCAAAAATCAACATCTACTCTTCTGGGGAAGTCAAATGCCTGAGCTATTTGTCATGAATAGCTTCTGCTAATGGCATGATATTTTATCTTACAAATAACCAGAAGTTTGCATTGATCCATGAGAGTATGAGGGAAGGCCAAGTTACCTATTAGATATTGTACCTCACTAATGGACAGATTAAGCTTCTGTCCATAGTATTTCCTTGCAGTGCAGAGACTTTTTCTGGCCTTTTTCAGGTGGGAGGAGAGTGGTGGTGAGTGATACCCTTGATGACACCAAGAAGTCAGGTGCTGGCACCCGAATCAAGGATATAAAATACTTCATTTGGTGCATAGCTGATTTTTGCACCTTCTAAACTGGAACCTTGTTTCCTTTTTTTTCAGTTCATCATGTTAGAGCAGCTTGCCTCTGATGCTGGAACTTAAGCAAAGGAGATACCACAACCTTTGAGCTGCTTTCCTCACAGGAATCCCACTTTGCATCTGTTGGAGGAGGAGAAATTTCGTGGTGGCTGATGGAGTCCCTCCTCTTCAGATGAGGTATGGTTATTCACCTGCTGTTTCCTATGGAATGCAAGGTCCTTTGATCAGGTGAGATAACAGCAGCATTTCTCAGGGGCTTGGAAGTGGTGTTCTACAGGAATTGGGCAACATTTTGCTGAACCTGGCAATTTCTTTCACTTTCCAGACTTGCCAGTTCTGCAGCCCATTCTGTGACTAGTCAAGGTGGCACTAGGAGCACTACACATGGATTATAACGCTGCTACCTCTTGCATAAGCAGCAAGCAAGATGCCCCTGCTGCAAAGACCTTACACTTGAAGAAGCTACCATTTGTTGTTGATGCTCTGGGGCAGATCCCTGCCTTTTTGTACCTCATTGTTAATTTTTGCTCTTCAGTTTTAATCTCAATCCCTCACATCTGACAGATTATTCTGTCAGAATTATCAAATGAGTATTCTTGATTTTTTGTGATATTGTGAATAGGAATTATCCCTTTGCTTTGAAAACTGTGACATGTCCAAGTATCCTTCTCATCTTCTGGCAGCATGAAAAATGTCAGAAACTTTCAGCACCCTCTCAGTTGCTGCCTTCTTGTATTTCACTGCTGGAAGTGAGCCCTTCAACCAGTGACATCCATCCATTTCTTTGTTTTAATGAAAACTGTTTGAGGATGCTAAAAATGATGAAGCTTTTATCTGACAGTTCTTCTCAGACATTTGCTGAGCATCATTCACCGTAATCCCTTTTGGTTGTGTGCAGATACTTAAATATGCTATCTGAGCTGAAGGGGGATGTAGAAATGATTCTTCTGTGCTGGCACAGCTCCAGGTGTGGGGCTGGAACACTTGCAAGTGTGAGAGCCATGACTGCAGCTTGGTCTGAGTCTGCCCAGCAGGCTCAGAGGCCTCTCTGGCCCAGTGCAGTGGTGCCTGAGCTGCATGACTGACTCCCTCCTGCAGGCAATGATTTTCTCTTGCAATCTGGCTGAAATAATCCAACTTGTCCTTCACTCCCATTAGAGAGTCATTTTGATACAAGCAAAGCAGAAAGCTATCGATGAGTAAGTTCAGGAGACTTGGAATGAAACATTTTTTTTTTACCCTGACAGAATTTCATGTGACCATATGAACTGGCTGCAATGTAATGAGGAATTGGGAGAGTAATTCAAGAGTCCACCTGGCAGAAGAATAAAATGTGATCTGTTTAAAACAAAAAAAAAAGTGGCATCAGCCTGTATTCTGTCCTGATTTCAAATGCAAATTATGCTCAAGAAATGTGAAAGGCCAAATGATAGATAGAAAATGGAAATTCTTTGTTCCTGGGAGTGCACATCATTCAAAGGCAACATTTTCTGAATCTTATTCACACTTTTGACTTCATTGTTGAGAATAGTCTCTAGTTCTTGTGATTGATAAAACAGACGCCTAAAGTGGTAGGAATCATCACGCAACAGAAGGACTGTGGGATATTCTTAGTCTGAAAAGTTTCCATCCAGTAAGAGACTAAATTGTGTGAAGTAGATTGATGGTAAGAAAAACTGAGTCCTGACAGTAAATATCAGGGAAGATATATTAACATACAGTAATGGAGTAGGAAATAGCCTTTTTTGTTCTTCTACTGCAACTTCAGTAATTACTTGCACAAAATGTCTACTAAGTGTCTTTTAAAAAGACACGAACCAAGCTACCCTATTCCTTAGATAAAAGCCTCAAGTAAACGAAAGACTAATTGGACACAGCGTAGAAAGAAAAACTGATACAAGAGGCTGCCAGATACTTTGTAATCATGAAGCTGACTTTAATACAGTGATTTCTTTCTCCTTTTGGCCTTTTTAGGAGAATTAGGCAAAACATTCAGTGATTTCTTACGTAATTTTAGTGCTATTTTTTCTTCTTTTTTTTTTTTTTTTTTTTTTTTTTTTAAGAAATACAAGGAGAACCTGCAGCATGTTTCCAGTCACTCCTTTTTGAATGACCATGGTTGACATGAATGTCCTTACCTGAGCCCCTCTCCTGTGAATTGTTAGAGCAGAAATGGATGAAGAGCAGTCATTCCATCCCATGGAAAGTTCTTGAGGTTTCTGAAGTCTTTCTGTATCTTTTGTGGGAACAAAATACAAAGCAGCCCCTTTCAAATGCCTCTGTGAAAGAGAGCTGACATGCCTAGTTTGAGATCAAAGCCCTCAGGTATCCAGTTGGAAGGTTTCACTTTGGTCACAAGCAAAACTCTCTTGAAATGTTCATGTTCTTCTGAGATGTTTCCTCTTTGATGTAGTGGGATATTTGGCTAAGTACCACTTTGAAAATGTTCATAGTAGGTCTGTGTTTTTGGTGCCATTGTGCTAGGATGAGAGGAACTTAAGTGGGGAGAGCTGATAGATGAGGAATTATGAAAGACCTGGAAAAGGAACATGAACACATAATAAGGTGTTAGCTCTGTGCAGGATCCAGCCTGCTTAAATTGAGACTTAGGAGCCCAAAGCCTAAGGCTCAGACAGTAACCCAGCCTGTCTGCTTCTTGCACTGCAAGGTGCCTCTGCACTGTGCCTGAAGATTTCCTGGGCACTTACTGTAGTGATCTATTCACGCCTGAAAGAGCCTGTTAGAAAAGAGACGGGCAATTCCCGCTCCCAAAGCTGCCATGGTTCGGGCAGGCAGGCACCTGGATGGCGTGGCTGCTCTGGGGTGGCCCGAAGTCCTGGGTGTGACTGGGGCTGTGACTCCCTCTGGCTGACAGGTCAGCGTGGCGGAGGGACCGGACACCCTGCTCCTGAGGAAGAGCCAGACTTGGCTGGGGTGCCCAAGTCCTCATGCTGTGTGTCTGTGCACAGCAACCCACAGAGGGTGGGGAGAAGGCTTTCCCCCGAATTCTCCAAGGCCCAGGATTCAGAGAGATGTCTTCAGTATAGAAAGCCTAAATTCTGTCTTTCTTGGGCCAAGCAGGGTTTAGAAGTCATGTCTTTTGTTTTATCAAATACTATCACCAGGAGGGGATGGAGACATCTCGCACTTCCCATGAGTTCTTTCCACTCGCAGTAGAAAGGAGCAGCTTCATGCACGGAAAACCTCCCTGCACATCTCCAGAGAATGTGCTGGAAATGTATGCAGCTAGGGCAGGTGGACTGGCCAGTGTCCTGTGCCAAGGGATCTAAAGCACAAGGGATTTTTGCAT
Source organism: Edolisoma coerulescens (assembly GCA_013397115.1). NCBI lineage: Eukaryota > Metazoa > Chordata > Aves > Passeriformes > Campephagidae > Edolisoma > Edolisoma coerulescens. Next base: position 206,564 of record VWZW01006556.1, read on the forward strand.
GGCAGTATATAAAATGAGCACTGAAGTCAGGTCTTTATTTACATCTCTTTATTACAAATCTGTTTCTATATTCTTCAGCCTCCAGCATCAGTGGTGGTAAGATCAGGCTTTTTGTATGCTGCTGCCTTGCAAACATGCTGATGTGTCTTCATAATTGTAGCTGACGTGATATGCAGTGCAAGTGACACCTCACCCTGCTGCAAGCCCTGGGTGTGGAAAACAGTGATTGCTTTAAAGGGCATCTGTATTTGTGTGGATTGCATTATTTTTGTATTATACAAATAAATGGACTTGAGAGAGTACAGTCTTGTGGAAATGGAGGTATAAATCTAATTAATCATGGAATCATAGAGTGGTTTGTGTTGGAAGGGACTTTAAGGATCATCTTCTACAAGGCCAGGTTACTCACAGCCCCATCCAGCCTGGCCTTGAATACCTCCTGGGACAGGGAGTCTACAAACTCTCTGGGCAACCTGTTCCAGTGCCTCACCACCATCACAGTCAAGAATTCCTTCCTTATACCTATTCTAAACCTGCCCTCTTTCAGTTTCAGGCCATTCCCCCTTGTCCTATCATACATGTCCTTATGAAAAGTCCCTCTCCAGTCTTCTTGCAAGCCCCCTTTAGGCACCAGAAGACTGCTGTCTCTTCTCCAGCCTGAGCAACCCCAGCTCTGTTTGTCTGTCTTCACAGGAATTAAATGCTGGACAGGAGAATTTTCATGTTCTGGTCTAGTGCAATTGCAATACCTGTTCAGTGTCAGGGAAAGAAAAAAATAGGGTCAAAGCTGGTAAGGTTTGGAAATTCATGGCTTTGTTCCAGGTATAATAATCTATATCAGAAAGCATCTCTCTGTGAATCACATTTTCAGGCACTTATGATAACAGCAAATCAGGAACCCAGAAATAAACTTATTGAAGATTTTACACCACACACACACAAGTGGGGCATCTGGATGTAAATGTCACTGTCTATGGTGCATTCTTCCCCATAGAGACTAAAAATATTTAATTTTCATCACATGAACTGTCAGATATAAAAGCTCCATTACTCTTGAAGGTTCATATATAGTAAACTAGGAAATTTAAAAAACTGCTCTTCAAAAGAATTACACATACAGATGGAATTTGTGGATCCTGTACATTCTCACAAGATCTTTCCGTTTTGTCTGGCAGTTTGTCTTAAAAGATGGCTTGGTGCCAAAGCTAGTGGCAGGTATTTATGGTACTCAGTTAACTTGGTTCCAGCTCCACCCTATATTCCATCTTTGGCTGAATGGTTATTTCTGTACCCTGTTCCTCATCTGTAGAAGCGGTGTCATGTATCTTTTCCCTCCTAGAGTGTAAGTTTCTCTGCTCTGGTGATGTCTTTTATGATGAGTACAGAGGATGCAATCTTATTTAGTGCCTCTGAGCTTCCACAGTATGCAATTATCAATGTTAATGTCTCCAAATTGAGTAAGTGATTGGATCTAGCAGACTGCTTTGTTGTTTGTTTGTTGTGTAATTATCAGCATTCATTACAAACAGGTATGTTTAATTTTTCCAGATCTCAGCAAGCTGACTACAATGATGGTATTATGGGTTGGGTTAAACTGACTGGAACTGGTGAGTGAAATGGCTGCCCTTCTGCTATGAATAAATGAAACAAACACAGAGCTAGGCAGCTTAAAAAAAAAAAAAAAGAATGAAAAAAGGACTTGTTCAGTATGTGAGCTCTGGATTTGAGCTGCTCACAGAGGAGTTGAAAGCATGGAGCTTTGGTGGGATTTCCCAGGGTATTGTTTAACCGAGTGCACGCAGCGTTCCTCAGTGAGCAAACAGCAGGTGAGAGAAAGACACAGAAAACAATAAAATTGGAAATATGGTCTAAGAAAATATATGCAAGAGAGAAAGCATTTAAGCAGTGTCAATAGAAATCAAGAGCAAGGAACAAAGAATCACCTGCTGTACCCAGAGATACGGGGTTCTGGCCAGCCCACAGGAATACACGGGGTTGTATCAAAGAGTCTGTACTTGACTGAAGTGCTCCAGGAGTTATATTTCATCAGAAAAAATGTTCTTGCTCCAGCACACTGCTGTGTATCCTCTCTGTGGTGCGGGTGGGAGGCTGAAGCTACACTGATGGACTGCCTCACAAACTTCTTGCAAATTTATAATCAGTCAGAAACAAAACCGGGACAGGAAACACTTTGTAAAAAAATGAAATCCCTTCATACCTAGACATGTCTAGGGGTGTTAATGTTTGGAAGAGAGAAATATCATTATTCAAGAGAATACCTGGCCATGGCTTCTTGTCCTCCTTTATTTTCCCTGCTTTAGTACAGGTGCTACAGCTTGACAAGGACACGTGATGTGCTCACAAGCACAGAATCATGTTCTCAGGTGTGCAGGCAAATCGCCTGGACCCAGAGCAGCCCACAGCCCCTGGACAGCCGCCAGTTTAGAGCCAAATCACAGCGACTGTGTGGCGGGATGCGGTGGGAGGCCCTGGGGAAGCCGGGAGGGAAATGAGCCGTGCGTGTCTCTGGTGCCGGTGTGTGTGGAGCCGGGAAGGACTGGGTGCATTGCCCGGGGGACTGAGGGCTCGAAAACAAGAGCTGCTGTTCGGGGCGGACACAATGGCTGCTTTGTTCACCGCGGTGGGAAGGAGCAGCTCGGTGCGGAGGATGCCGTGGGGAGGGCTGCCAGGTGCAGGCAGGGCCACCGCGACGCCCTGCCCAACACAGGGCTGCAGCCAGCGCTGAGCGTAGGAGAGAGAGAAAAAAATCAGCTCCTTGGAAATAAATTCTCCAAGAAAATGTGCAAAAAGAGGCACTGGTACTCTTTGGAAAACCAAGGCAATGTTTCACTCGATCCCAATGGCAGGAGAAAGCAGAAAGTGTTTATTGTTCATTCATACGCTGAGGGTGGTTTGGCTGGGGGGAGGTAAACCAGGCTCTGTGCAAGTTTATGTAGGTTATTGTACCAAGAGAAATTACGAGGTGTCACAGAAGGGCACTTTGGAGAGGTGTATGGTCCTGACCTTAATAAAGGCAGATGTTACTTGTGTGCCACGACAGGTAATTCCTACATGCCCTTAATTTTGCAATAAAGAGTATGATAAAGTTCAGATGGCTAAAGTATTGGAACGCGCAGCAAGGCAATTTTTGTTGCACAGTTATTCCACTGAAATGGGTTAAAGCACTTCATGTGTAGTAGACACCAGTCCTGACATTTGCACCCACTAAAGAAATAACCTCTTGTTCACACACTTCCTAAGTTTGGTATAGGAAAACAACATCACAAGTATGGATTGTTCATGCAGGTCAAGGTCTGATCTGCAGGAAATGACACTGGATTTTGAAATTGCCACTGGTGATGCAGAGCAGCCGTCTAAAAGCACAGATGAGAATGGATTTCAGAATTTTCTTGGCTGCAAACAGAATAAATAAACAGTGGACAGTTTGAGGAAGTATTTGGTGCTGGACTTACTTTGGCCCCACTAATGTTTTGCTTGACTGCTGCAGCCAGTTCAAAAATTGTATCCTAAGCACGGGGTAGATTGACAGAGAGAAGAAAGCCCCAGTTCATCCTATATAAATGTTACCAACGTTGTATCAAGGGCGCTGAGAAAGTTGTTTGACTGTTAGAAAATATGCAAAGGGGTATTTCCCCTGTGAGTTTTATCCCGCCCTTTGTTTGTGTTCCTACATGCCGTTAGTTCCATGGCTGTATCACGGTGTTACAAATTCCTCCCCCTTTAACCACAGTCAGTGTTTTTAAGGCTGGCACGCTGGGGCCAGTTTCTGATCTCTAGTGTGATGAAGGAAACGTGAGAAGGGTTTACTGCACCACCCAGGGTTTGCTCCTGCACAAGAAAAGGAGGAGTGGGAAGCAGATGGGCAGAGACTGTCAAAGAAAGAGTTAAGGGGGAGCAACAGTAAAAAAAAACCCCAACATAACAACGAGTAAGAATAAATCATACAGCAATACTTCTTTTTTATGCATAGTGTTTTGTTTAAGTCTCTTGATGATGTTTTGTGGGTGCTTCCTCCTGCTCTTATTCTTTAGTCTATTATCGTAAGAGCAGGTCATGTAAGGTTTTCAGGTCTCTCTGATACAGGCGCTGCTTAAAAAGTTGACTGAATATTCTACCCTGTGCTTCTGTATGTTTTGCTTCTCTGCACACACTTTGCAGACTACAGTGAGTAGTAGTTAAAATTCCAGTGGGCTGCCCTCCCATTAAAATACCTTTAATGTTTTATTGGGATATCTCCTACTTGAAAGGGTTTAACACATAAAGGTGCTTCGCTCATTTGAGAAAAAAAGGAGCTGTATTGCTGATGCAGAGGCAAGATTGTTTGGGTGGCTCTCCTGTAGATTACTCTTTATGCAAATGGGGCCTTGGGAACGGGCAGATGAATGTGTTTCAGGGCAGGATGGAGATGCAAATATTGCATCTACTTGCCTGGGAGTGGTCTGCTGCAAGAAGAGAAACAAGCTTTCCTGCACATTGCTGACTTCTCTCTTTTCTGTCCGAAAGTTCAGTGAGTGTTCTGCAAAAAAATTGCTCATTTAAACTAAGGAAGGAAAGTCCAGTGTGCCTGGTTCTGAGCACTCTGCTTTCTTTAAGAAGAAAAAGTGTGAACCACTGTCGCTGAGGTTGAAGAGGGGAAGAAAAGTAAGACTGGAAGAGGTGATGTAAACTAAAAAACAACAAAGAGAGCAGATGAAATCTGAATGTAAAAAAAAGTAAACCTACGCAGGTTAGTTCTCTTGAATTACTAGAACAGGCTTTTCTGTGACTACTAAAACATATGGGTAGCTGCTGGTTGAAAAGGGCATTTTCCGAGCCAGTCTAAGGAAAAAGAAAGCTGCACTTTGGTTAAGGGAAAAGAGACCAGACCATCCAAGCTGAGAGCCAAGAGAGGCAGAATTCAGCTCCAAAGATTTTGATTAGACCTTTTTCTGAGGATCAGCCTTGTCTGGGTTTTCTCAGCCCTTATTTTAACATGCTTGGTGACTGCAAGAATCTTTCTCTAAGTGTTCCTGTTGGGTTTTTTGGTCTTGTTGTGGTTTGATTTCTATTATTATTATTATTATTATTATTATTATTATTATTATTATTATTATTATTATTAGTCAAAGCTTATTGATAGTGCAAAAAATGCTTTGTGCATTCAAACTGCTGTGTAGATGTAACTGTGTTGCCAGTGTGCAACTGTTGACACAATTGTGGTGGGATATTTGGCTGCCTGCCCTGAGGGGTCTCCTCCAGACTTTTGCCAGGACTCCAGACACAGAGCTGGAATTTTTTTGTGGGGCAGTGTGACACATTTATCCTCACCCAGCTTCCTCCTCAAAAGGCAGTGGAACATGCCTCATGAATTGCTGAACATCTCAGGGGGAATCAAAGACCCTGGAACCCACCTGAAATCTCTGAAAGAACTGGAAGGTTTTTGGGGGTAAAATGGATTTATCTCCAGCTCTGCTCCCTGCAGGACTCTCAGCAAAGGCCTGATTCGGTACCAGAATTCACTCTTCAGTTGTGACTGTGCTCCATGGATATGCCTGCAAGGGGTTGACTGAGCAGACTCCTGTTTTTCATGCCAGCGTTTCAGCATGACAAAAGAGGGAATGGCACCTGGGGGGTCTGAGGAGAATTCCAACACATGGGTGTGTGTAGAAAACGTTGTTGTAGCTACCAGTAACCATGGCACAGATTTTCTGTTTGCCACCCTTACACAGCATTTTCTTTGTCACTGAATTAGTTTCCAAACAACTTGCTGTTATCCTGGTTGTCAGTGTACCCATGGAGTGCAGTAGAAGATTAAGGGAGGCTTAAAGAAAGACTGAGACACCACAGGTATTGCAAAGAGCTGATGGGACTTTCTTCATTGGAAAGAAAATCTTTTTACAGCCCCATTGAAATGACTAAGCCCTCTTACTCGGCCTCTCTGCGAGGAGCAAGATGTTGACAGCATCCCTTCAGAATGTATTATCCCAAACGGTGCCTGTAAACCAGGCCTCTGCCACTGCTATTTTGACATGTCTGTGTAATAAGTATCTTTCCGGCTGTATAATTGAAATATTATTGCTGCTTCTTTTATGACTTTAGTTAACAGCCTGCTGCAAAACTGAAGTAAACTTTCAAGTCCAGTGCTATGGTACAGACCTGCCTAATTTAATCAAAATGTCTGGAAAACTGTCAGCATCTGAAGAACAAAACGCCGTTTCCTATCGAGCAGCAACTCTTACTGGAATCTCCTTAAATACTCCTGAAAGAGAGCAGATATTCAGCTCTTCCATTTCCCCTCCCTCTCATCCGTCCAGAGGAGGACAGTCCATTTCCTCCACTGATTGAATTAAGGACTGAAAATTCAATTTGAGAAGAAGAATGGAACTGAAGCTTCATTTTGATATGTAAAAGTCTGGGGGTTTACTTGGTGGTTTCAGTTTGGGAAGGTTTTTTTTGTATTGATGAGGAGGGTCCTCTGAGGTGTGGTGGCTACTCAGAGGAAGATTTGCCAGTCCTACGTGCTGTTCATCATCCAGGCTGGAGAACAGATAAGGCAGACAGGGAATATGAAGGCTTGAGTGAGGCATAAGGGGTGAAAGTAATTGTGCCTAGAATAAATGGGCCATCATTCCTAAACATACACATGTTTCTACATTTTCTCCAAAGTACTATCCAGAAAAGGATGGAAAAAATAAGAGGGAAGGGAATACTCAGTGCCCATTTTCTACTTGAAATAAATTTTCATTTGCAAGAAAATAGGAGAGGAGACAAAAATTAGGAAAGGATGGCATAATATGTAAGCTGCATCAGAAATAATGAGTGATTAGATCTGAGCTGTTGAGGAAAGTTAAAGGAGAAAGTTGTTAGCAAAGCATCAAGGGAAGTGTCTATAAACCATATTTTTGAGGCCTTGCTGAACAGTATTACACCAGGTATTCAATACAAGCTAATTTGCTCAATAGGGAAGTCTCAGGCGGAAGTATGAGAACACTATGGAAGAAAAATGATGATGTTATTCCTTCCCAGTCTCCAAATTTCAGAGATCCATTTTTTCATAATTAAGAACTGAAGACACCAAAGCATGTCTGTTAGCTCACTGTAATCACATAGGACTGAAAATAATTCTAAGCCAGCTGTGAAAAGGAAGAAGAGATCCAGGTGCCTGGGACAGATGGACAAACCAGTCTGCTGTTTAGGTGGCATAGCTCAGGATTTCTGGACTGCGAATTTACAAGCAACCTTGGCTGTCAATTTAAAACTAAACTAAATGAAGCTGTCTATGAAAATGGCCAAAAAAACCACATTCTGAAAGGTGGCAATAAAAAAGTATTGTTACATTTTTGAGGAATAATTTGTTTGGGGTTTGTTGTTGTTACAGTTGATTTGTTTGGTTGGTTTTATGCTAGTATTAAACACGAAAGCATGGACAATAACTTCTTTTCATTCTACTTCTTAAAATTATGTCTGTTTGCTCTGGCAATGTTCTAGTTAACTGAAAGCCCAGCCTGAGCAAGACTCTGCACAGAAGATGGTTACAAAAAGGACTCCAAAGGTGGCAGTATCCTTTAGGCAGCAGTGAGAAAACGTAATGCTGACACCTTTCTTGCACCAGGCTCATGTGTCAGTGATCAGGGAAGCCTGGGACAGTGTTTCTTATTAGGTTTCTGTAATATGATGCACACTCAGATAAGCAAGCCACTCTTTTTTTTTTTTGTGCCTACATCTCTTCTGAGCAAGGAAGAGCAAAATCTAGGGGAATCTGGTGGGATTTCTGTCCTCTTCTTTTTTAGGGCCAGGGGTGAGGAATAGAAGACTCCAATGGGAGACAGTGACCAGGAGCAGTCAGAGGTACTCGTGTAAGCAGATGTTCTGCCATGTACTACCTTAGAGTGAGTCTCTGCCAAGATCTACTTACTGATAAAACTCAGCCTTCTGCATGTCTTGAAAACAAGGATTAGAGGATTAGGGACATGATGCTGGAGGCAAGTCTGGAGTTCAGATAGAGATGTGTGGATATTCTGAAGGAAAGGGAAGAGCAGCTGCATAGGCTGCTCAAAGTTTGCCAAAAAAAACCACCTAGAGCATGAACTGCTTGATGAGGAGGGTGACCACCCGAAAAAGAGGAACTTATCATTTAATGGAGTAGATTGATCTTGAAACACAGACAATCACTAAAACAAACAAACAAAAAAAAGGAGTTGGTGATGGAGGAGGGAAGACATGCTGCAGGTGAAGAAGACATGGAATTCCCATCAAGGATATAAAGTTATGCTGAGTTTGTGAAGAGAAAACATCACTGACAATTGGTGTGAGTGCTCGGCAGTCTCAGTGACAAAGGACAGCTTGACTGAGAAAGAAGGTTTCTGTGGGGTTATAGGGAGCTGCAGCCCCCAGCATGAAAGCCATAAGGGTAGCAAAATCTAAGAGAGTCTTTGAACTAGAGGGTTCAGAGGAAGACCACAAAGATGATCAGAGAGCTAGAACACCTCTGCCATGAAGACAACCTGAGAGAGACGGGACTCTTCATCCTGGAGAAGAAAAGGCTCCAGGGAGACCTTACAGCAGCCTACCAGTACTAAAAGGGGGCCTAAAATAAATCTGGAGGCAGAATTGTTCAAGTCCAGGTTGGACAGGGCTTTGAGCTCCCTGGTCTAATGGAAGGTGTCCCTGTGCATGGCAGCAGGGTTGGAATTAAATGATCTTTATGGTCCATTCCAACTCAAACCATTTTATGAAAATGAAATGTCTGAACTTTTAGAGGTGGATACGGTCACATTGGAAATGTAAGCAAAAATCTCAGTAAATGGAACACGAGAATCTTCACAGCCTTCTTCTTCACCTGGGCTGCTCCAGTGGCTCAGATGTCCATGGCTGACCTGAAAGAGGAAAGGAGACCCTATTGAAACAGGAAAGAGAAAGTTTGTGTGTGTTTGTTTGTGTGTGTAAGAGTTTTCATGCATAGAAACTCCGCTTGCGTGAGAATTTTGGTGCCTAGGTAATGGGGCCATATCCTGGAGACACTGGGAGGGGCAGCATGGTTTGATAAAGCTTGTGATGTGATGTGCAGGTTTCCGTGTGGGTGTTGGGCAGGTGGTGAGAGGATCCATGCTGACCAGGAGACGTTGTAACAACGAAGAGCTGGTAGAATTCCAGAGATCCGTGTTTTATGACATGCTGAGCATCATCCCTGTGCTATACACAGCAGTGGTCTCTGTTGTCCCTCCTTCCTGGAACTCTCTATCATGGGAAGTCAGCAAGCACTCTGGCTTTTAGCCCTGTAAATGAAAAGTCCATCTGTTATTGCAGTTGTGGGATCACTTTCATTTTAGGACTTCTCTGAACAGTGTTCCACAGACGTGATCACCTCTCTTAAAACTATGGGCTCTTATCCTTTTATAAGAGAGGTAACTGTCCCCTCCTTTGACACATTCCTGCTGCCTGCCTAGGGGGTTGTGTTGGTGCTGCCCAGAAGTGCTATTGCTGCCCAGAAATGTGCTTGAATACATCTAGATGATTTTCTCACTCATAAATAACAGGTTTGTTAGTGTAATTTCTTCCTTATGCCATCTAAACACAAGCTTGAAGTATTCAGTCTGTTCCTAACAACACTGATGTCAAGTTTGTGTAAGTTAGATTACATGGGACTCTCTGCTGACTCTTCTCAATTTATCTCCACCTGTTCCTCTGCTATCCAAGGGAACAAGAGAATGAGGAAGAAGTGGGATAACTTGGGTAAAGCAAAACCGAGGATAATGCAAAACCTTTGTTATATTTACTTGGCTTCTGTCAACTACGTTCCTGCTCCTCAGACCTAGTTCTGCCTCTCTGCACTGGGTTAAACAAGGGTTAAAAACTGCCTCTGTTCTGGAGTCACTGTTTAGGGCATCCCAGGAATGCTGGATCTCATTAATATTTGTACCACACCTGGCCACAACTCAGTCATGGTCTGGTTAAAGCTGTAGATGGTACACGATAGACGGAACTGCTGGGGCGTGATACTCACACAGTATGTTCCTGTCCTTGAGATGGAGACAGTGTGGAAATGAAGGAAACTACCCCTTCCCATAGTGCACCCTCAAGTTCCTCTGATGTAAAATATTTCCATTTGGAAAATGCCACCTTGCAATTGAAATGAAACCTTAATTTAGAAAAATACTAGTTTCCAAGTTGCCCATGGGCAACCGCTGGGAAAAAGTAGCTGTGAAAATGGTGCCACTTTCCATTTGACTGTGGATCCTGTGTATGTGTTGGAACTCTGATCCCAGGAGGCCCCACACCCACCAGTCTTGACTATTTTGGGATGTGGTGAGGGAAGGCTGGAGACTGATGAGAGCTCACTGAACACACAGGGACTCTCTCCTCCCTCCAGCTGGTGTCTGGCCATGCATTCCCACAACCAAATTTTTAATTACAAACCTTTTGCCTCGGGAGTCAGTATGTGTGGAGCTAAACTTACTTCCTGGCTTCAGTGAAGTTTCACTTTCTTCCCTAATTATTTGTTATTTTCTTTCTTCAAACAGGTGCTAGATACACTCCCTTCTCGTGTGTCTAAATTGTGTCTCATCGGCGTGGGTGAGCGAGCTGCCTGTAAGGCACTGCCCAGTGCTCTGCTGCCTTTTACTCTGGTAACTGGACTGGTGAGACTTGTGGGAGTGTAGGGGAGGCTTTCTGCACCTGCCATTGTACGATACAGTACATTCTTCTTAGATTAAACATTTACTGGAGAGAAGTTGGGCTACTGTTGCAGGAATCAATACACCTGCTTCACTCAGCAAAGTGCAGTCTGGATGGGCCTGCCAAGTGCCGCTCCTTGACAAGAACCAGGAGCCACACAAGCATGTTGAAGCCCTTGGATATCTGCGACAGGAGAACATCTTCTTCTCAGTTCTTAAGGGATTTGATCTGGTTTTTGCTCTTGGCTTTACTGCAGTTGCAAAGCGCAGGGATTCCTCTGGCAGGCAGATCTAATCAGGCAAAAATGTAGAAAAATCATGAACAAAGCCCTTTTTCCCCCTAAAATCTGACAATCCAAAGCGTGCCACACAAATAAGAGATATTTAGAAAGTCCTAGATAGAAACGATGAAGGACGGAAATTGCTGTCATGTTTGCGACCTGTATTTCAGGCCACATGAGATAAAAATCTAAGAAAAAATTCTGGACTTTGAATATTTAATTTCTTTTCTTTAGATAGGAAATGTTCAGGTACCAGCTTTTCGCATAGGCAAAGGCAATGTTATTGATACACACTGATATTGGAACGTTATGCTATTTCTTTTTTTCTTAAAACCTAGTGTTTATGAGGACTAACTGCAACACATACTGGACAATTAGCTCATAAATAATCACAGTTGCACATTTGAGTACTACCAGGCATTTCCATACAAACAAAAACTGCAGCTGATTGACAACTGTCCCTTCCCAAACAATAAAACTACTTCATATAATAAAGAAGGAAAATTTCCTTTTTTTTTTTTTGTTAAAACTCCAAAAGAAAAAATTAGAGATCTTTATGTTGTCTCATTTATAGACATACAGAAGGTTTTGGGAGTTTAGTAACTGATGTCGTGTTTATTCTTTCAATAAACTATTTTTAAATTGGTTGTTAGGCCATACTTGTAATTCATGTGAATACCAGGAAAATCAGAATGGCTGCAGCACCTCTTCAGGAACCCGAGGTACTGAACTGTGCCTACAGCTCTGCACAGCTCACCTGAGTGCTTCACATTGTGCTTGCACACTGAGCAACGCAGGCAGGAGAAGTGACAGGTGAATTTTCAGATCACTGCAGTGCTTAAACTTAGGAGTGATCTGCAGCTTTACCTGCTGAAACCTGTGAGTGCTGGTTATGTACACCCGAGCAGTATCAGAGCAGCCTCCCTGGCTCGCCGAGCTGATGGCAGTGGCTCACTCTGGTACTGAGCACAGAGCTCTTCACAGCTTAAGCTGTTTGTACATTGTCAAGCTGGAAGAGCTAAGCCAGGCAGATTCTCACCAAGGCCCACTTATACTAAATAGAAGTGACATTTTCTACCAGAAAAGAAATTGTTCTTTGGGAGAACACTGATTATTTTGGAAAACAAGTGAATATTTTCCTCCAGAATAATCCACCCACTCAGAGAAATCCTTGTCTCTGCACTGTTGTTTTCAGCTGGTGCTCCCACTTCTCCTCTTCTAAACATCTCTGGTTCCTCCTTGCCATCCAAGGGAACACTTGTGACCCAGCAGTTCCTTGTGCTCCGTTTCCCACAGCACAGCGGCAGCGCCAAGCCCCAGCTGCGACAGGAGTGTTCCCCATCTGCAGGCTTTTTCCCTGCAGGTTTATTTTCGTGTGTAGGGGTAAACTCTATTTTTCCTCTGCAGAAGAGAAGAACCTGTGTGTGGGCTGTTGCGTGTGTCACGGCGGAGCAGCTGGCAGGTGGTAACTTGTTTATCTGCAAGAAAGAGAGCTGCTCCTGAGCTTTCCCTGCTACCCCAGCTGCTCCTAGGCTGGGGCTTGCCTGCAGAAACAGGGTGAGAGTCAGACCTCTGAGAACCGGAGGCTGTCAGGGGAGAGAGGGGGAGTGGGCAAGGATGAATGAGGGCTGTGATTGTGCATTTGGGGCATGAGGGGCTGTGAGGATTTGTGGGACAGGTATAGAGGGGGGTTGAAAAGTTTTGTGTTGATTTGGGTAAACCAGTGTAGAGAGACTAAAGGGGAACAGAGGACAGGCGAAGTCATTATTCTACACAATAATGTCCAGCCCTGCCCTGAAATCACCCTGCTCCTACATCCCCAATTTATGCTTGGAAGAAGGCATGACCCACACCACGACTGCCTCCCAGTCTCCTGCACCCATCCCTATAGCTGTGTGGTCACCTCTGCCAGGTAAGGGGAGAGCTACAGAGGTGTCCATGGCCCTTGGGCTGCCCGTGCTGCCTGTTTCCCACTCAAACATGGGGAAGAGCTGGTGCCTTCATGTTCTCCTGGGGATGGACACATGCTTGCATTCTGGCTTTGGCTGCCCGTTACGGTTGGAGTTTCCCAGGGTACAAGACTTATCCTCGACACCCCCCCGGTCTGCTTGTCGTTGGGAATAAGGTCTCAACTTTATTTCTGAGGCCTTTATCGGAGTACAATGTTTTTCTCACTGCCTGCAGTGGCTGGAAAATTATAGTTCCCATTGTAATCAGCATGAGTTGGAGATAGCACTTCTCTGGATGGACCCTGAGGCGTGGGATGCCTAACTAGGGAGTCTGGAAGTCAGACATCTGAACCTGAGCTGGTCACCCAAGTCACTTATTTATACGTAAGATAAAGCTCTCATTTCACATGTTTTCCTCTGGCACACAAGACACGGGTGGTTCAGCTGTTTAGTGATTTATACTGCAGCCGCCAGTGAGTCAAAGTCTTCCAGAGATTATGAGTTTGGTAAAATTAACTTTTGGTCTTTCATCAGACTGATAAACTACCTTTGCAGAGAAGGCTGGCCTCACAGTCAGGTGTTCAGGAGTGCATTGCATTGAGCTGCTTCTGCTATTTACTGCCCTGCTGACTGATGGCAGAGAAAACACATGGTGATTTTTGCTTTGGTTTCCTCAGTTGCACAACACCCTACTAGTTCTTTAGGATTACAGGAGCTGAGTTCTTTGATGTTGCAACTCGAGGCTGTTGTAGGTTTGGTTTACTCCATGGTTTTAACTCTTCTGGAAGGCTCCAGTGAGTTTCCATGCAGATTACAAGAGCAGGATTACTTCAGGAACCCTCCTCTCTGATGAGAAAATGCTCTCAGCAGGCCCTGCCTCTTCAGGCGGGAAAGACAATAGGTTTGCATGGCGGTATCTGAATGTTTATCAGGTATTCTAAATTCATTAAATGAAATGGAATGGGGCTTTTAGCAGTATTAGTAGCAAGATGACTATAATTTAAGAGAGTGGGAGAGTGCTTCATTTCCTAGCTTTAGTAATAAACTGAAAATAAAACGTAAATGTCAAGTGGTAATGTAGCAGTGTGCTTAGCAACCAGATGATCAAATGTTAGGAAAATGCCGACAGCAGTAAGTCAGAGCTGCCTGCTTGTGTGTCTGTGTGCATGTAAACAATCTTCCTTCCTCAACTAGGGCCTAAGTGTTGGCAAAGGTTATTTTACTCCCTTTCGTTCTAATCCAAAAGATTAAAATACAGCAGAGAGAAAATATAACTTTGACAGAAAGGCAGCCCCGAAATCTCCAGATACAGAAAAACACCTTAATATTAGCATGGCAATCAAAGTGGTATTAGGCAGGACAGAAATGTGACAGACTTTTCATGCTCTTCACAAGGCTGAAGCTGGTATGAAGAGGGGATACCTGCTAAGCACGACATTATAAGCAGTGCCCTTAGGCTTTGAGATATTAGGTCAGCTATGTTTGTGGGGATTTAGACAAAAAAACTACGTGAAGGGACAGCCTTGCACCTTAGGATGTTTGTGAGCCCTTCATATCCATCAGAAAGTCTTGAGGCAAAGAGAAGGCACTCCTAGGGTTTGGAGAAAGCTTGTTGGATGCATCATGTGGAAGCAAGGGAATTATTTCACAAGCTATCCAAGCTGTAGTGCTAGGCCATGGTATGGACTTATTAACCACTGTTTCCCTGCCTTCGTGTTTTCCTGACTATACCATATTGCATTTCTTTCCTTTCTCAAATATTTGTAGTGTTGCCAGTCTTTGCTCATACACTCTTAAGATTTTTTCTGGATTTTTTTTCCCCGTTAAATCAGCCTCTCCAGGGCATTACACAACTTTTGTTGCTTTTACTGAACTATCTGTATTTCATCAATATCTTTTTGAAAATAAGCTACCAGGTCTTACTGTAATATCTGCTCTCCTGTGAGCAGTAACTATCATTCCTACCCCTGGAACAGCTGCATTTTATAAAGCAAAGAGATTTTTTTTCCTTCCAGCCATTTCAAGCAGCCTGCAAACACCAAAGGACTGAGCTACTCCACAAGAAAGCTCTTCCTGTGGCATCATGTCTAAGCTTTATCCATGAACATACAGCTAGATGTGGCGCTAGGAAGCCATAAACATCTATGTGCATCACTAGTGAAAAAGGGCCCCAAGCTTTTTCCCAGATAGCACAGAGATTTCTGGAAACCTGCTATAAATGTGACACAGGCAGAGTGCCTACTGCTGCACGGCTTCCCAGTGCAACCACTCACTGGTTTGAGGGGTTGGCAGGCTGAAAGACACGGTCTGGGTAAATACAGTGCCTTGTTTAGGTCTTTGTAACTGTTGGATGGATTAAATTTCACTCAGCACGTTCTGCCTCGCCCTGCCCCTCCTCCTCTGTCGATTTTCTTCATGTGGGGTAGGAGAGCTTTTGTTCACCTGAGAGCAAAATCCCTGGCCTCCTGCTGTCCTGCCTGCCTTGGATCTCAGCCCATGCACTGCCTGCCTCCTTCCTGTTTCAGCCCTCTTCCTCAAAGGAAAGGCCAGGGATACCAGCACTGTTTTATGCTGTTATTCATCACCAAAATAAAAGCCAATGCTCTCACTGACTTCACTGAGCACAGAAAATTGTGTTACTTTAGGAGGGCTGCTATTTTTTTTTTTTTTTTTGAGAGGTATGATTGACTATAGTGTCCTCCATGTTGTCTTTGCATCCAGTTGTTTCCAAGTGAAGGCTTGTGTCATGAAAGAAAATGTATCATCTGTCAACCCAAAAGGAAGCCTGAGACCATGAGTACCTAACATCTTTTTCAGTCTTTCATCTCCCCTGCGCCTGTGCTGGAGGCTGTACTCTTCGGTAAGGACTAGATCTAGGCAGGAGCTGGATTATTCCTCTTATGAGAAAATCCCAGGGTTCCCAAACCTGCTATTTGTTACTAAATTGACTAGAATAAAAGAAAAAAATTCTTTTTCTGTGAAAAAAAATGAAAGCAATCAAAAGGAAACAAAAATAAAATTGTTCTGATTTTGATGGTTGCCTTAAAAGTTTTGAATATATGAATTTTAAAAGCTTAGAAAAGTTTTACAAATCCTTTTGTAAATGAAAGAGCATATGCTAAAAAAAAGGAGAAGAACAGATGCTACTTCTAAAGACAGTATTTACATTCCAACTTTCTCTCAAAACAAAGCTACCTTTCCTTTTAAAGAACATTTCCCTAAGAAAAATCCCTTGCAAAGTAAGTGGTCGATGCCTGTTAGCTCACTTTTCTCACCTGTGTTTTGGGCTGCTTAGCTCCCCTAAAACCTTCTGGGGTGCAAAATCAGCTAGAAATCACCTCGCACGTGGACTATTACATGGCATACATGGACTTACTTTTCTGTGTGAATGCCAAGAACCCATTGGTAGGGATTTTGTAGCTAGATTTTTTGCAGCTGAAGGCTGCTGGCACAGGTGGTTGCGGGCTGTGGAAATGCTGCACTTGAGGCATGGGCAGCAACAGGAGTCTTGGCGTGGTCCTCAGTGGAGACACAATGGAGACACAGTGTTGGCTTGCTTGCTAGAAATCAGAGAGGGAGTGGTTTTTAATGAATGTTATTACTAAAAATATCAGACCTTTAGAGAAAAAGTAGTCTATGAAAACTGTATTATTATCTTCTTCCACAGAGTTAATGAAGGGAGAATGACTGTGGCCACCTTATTTTGCTATTGGTATTGTTTAATACCGTATCACCACCAGCAGCAGACCCTGGTGAAATTCTGCTTTCCTGTATTGACTTCTATTTAAATATTTTGTATCCAGATAATGACCAATTTAAGTTACAGTGATCTGAAAACTGCACATATAGCTAACTAACAGAATGATGAATTATTTGATGAAAAGAAGATCTGTTGGCAGCACATAAAAAATCCTCTCAAGTCTTTGACTTTGGCTATGTAACTACAGATCACCAGTAGCATCCTTTTGGGGTCTCCTGTTGATGGCCAGTGCAACATACATACTGAGTCCTGGGTGACGCTGTGGTGTTCTGCTGCCTCAAGTGAAGTGAATTTTTCTCCCAGTCGGTACTGATCCGATCTGGTCTGAGCTACAATGCAGCAATTCCCTCACCTGCACAAACCTGCACTTGGCACAGGTCTGGATCCACAACCCAGGTAGGGTTAGTCTGTGTAATTGATGTGTTAACTACTGGGGGGCACAGATCATGGCATAGTCTCCAATTTGTTGGAAGAACTTGGATTCAGGAAGGAAAACTGAGCTAAACAGGAAGCTTGGAAATTTGGTCCAGACACTGAAGTGGGGAAGAGGTTAAAGCATCAAAATATAAGATATAAGAGAAATTCCTGGAAGCCTGCACGCCGCTGCTTTCTGCAACATTGGGAGTTATTTTTGCTGGTGTTTTTGCTGTTAATGCCACTTGTGCTCAATTAATAGTTAATTAATGTGAGTAAAACTGCAGTAGGGAAAAATATAATAAGGAGTCTGTTTGCTCTCTTCATTCCCAACAAAAAAATAATGCAAGCCATTAGTTTCTCCTTGATGGTTTGAAAGCCCAAATAGTGCATTTGTATATTCTTTGCGTGTTTGTGTGTATTAAATTATAAAACTTGTATACAAGGTGGATGTTAATGAAATAGAATTTTAAGGATTCATTACTAATTTGGTAATTTTTTTCCAAAATCTCTCTGGCTTTTATTATTTTCCTTTTGGATGTAGGAAGAAATTTTTTAGGAATTAGAATCAGCATCATAGTCTGGGGAACTTTTCTTAATGTACTTGCCAGCTGAGGTTTCACAGCTCTGATTTTTTGTGTATTTGTTTGGGTTTTTTCAGAAGATTTAAAGTGAATACAACTGATACTGACTTCTGACTGGCAGTGAATGAGTTCAGTGCAGTTTTTTTCTGTCATTAATTTTAGCCAGTGATATTTTTGCCAAGATCTCTCTTCGCTGCTCTCTAAATTGCAATTACTCTCCTGAATGGGAATAAATGTTGCCTATACAAATTCTCCTGTATGGTTTTATGTAGACTTAATTTAACATATTGATCTCATCTCACTTGAGGCTAGAAGTAGAGCTTCTCTCATGCTCTCACATTTTAAAATTAGATCTGCCAGATTCGCTGTGATTAATTTTTCAAGAGAATTTAACTTTCAGAAATAAGGGAACTATCAGAGGGTTCGCCTTAATGAAGCGGTTTCCATTCTGCTCTTCCATGACTGATAGGTTTTATCTTAACTAGTTAAACAAAAATGCTGTGATGAGAAAGGAACTTTATAGAGAAATAATCTCTTAAGATATTCAGTGTACCAGAATTAGCTCTCTTCTCTAGGAGGCTGAACATGTGAGTATATACATATCATAACTTTTCAGAGGGTTTTTTGTCTTATTGCTATGTTTTGCACAGAATACTTCAACTGTCATTTAATCAGCTTGATATACTTTCTTAGGAAGATTATTGATTCACAAAGTTCCTAAGAGGATTTAGATACATTACTAATCACAGAGCTAGGAGACTGGCAGCCGTTAGTTTTGAAAAACCCAATTAAGCAATTTGATGAGACTGCAAGCATCGTTCTGCAGAGTTCACTCTCTGGTGTGCACGTGTGTGTGTGTGTGAGGAGAGAAAGAGAATATTTTCAGTCAAAATGTCTGTGAAGAGCAGCTTTCTGTGTGCATTGTACATGGGCTGCATCTAGGATGTCAAGCCCAAAGTCTGCCCCTCTGGTCTTTTTAATGGGATGGGGTACATATGGTGAGTGCTGTCAATCAGAGCAGGGATGGGCAAGTCACAATAAGAACCCACAGCCAGTTATAGAATTTTTTCCAATCTGTGTGGTCAACTCTTCGGGGGAAACAAAATTAACATCAAATACAAAAGCTATACATTTAATTGTCAAAAAACGTCACTCTCTTGTGTTAGCTCCTTTGGTTGGACTGATGCACCCAGCCAGTCTGGATTGCAGCAGTAATGGACTCCTCTCCTGGCACCCACCTCAAAGGCAGACAGGCTTACAGGGAAGGAGGGAGAAGAAAGAGAGGTTTCAAGATTAGAGGTGGCGGCATTTCTAGAGCCAATGGCTTAAAAAGAAGTGGATTCTTCTACAGAAAGTGAAATATTTATCAAACTGCAAAAAGCTTTTGCACTCACCTACTCTGATCTTCCAGCTACCATCAGCTCTGGACCTTCCTTAATTCCCATTTTGAGTCAGTATATTGTAGGTCAGTATTTTTAAAAAAACTTTGAGTTACAGAGAAGCTACCAAAAAACATGAGAGTCTACTCCAGTATCTGACAGCATGTAAAATTAAAACTTTTTATCTTTTTATTTTGTCTACCCTTGGGTTCCTGCATGTTACACAGGATGGCTCTGTACCTCTTGCTTTGTATGGTTGGTATTTACAGCCAAATATACATTATAGATATGTAGTGAGATGGGACAGACTTGATAAAGATACAGAACTCTGGATATGGATATCTGTGTTTAAAGTATATTTTCCAGTTCTTTGGTTGTGTTAACCTCTATTAACCTCTTCCACAATTGTGGGCATTAGAATTAGTCAGAGATCTCTAATAGCACTTGCAGCCCATTAAAAACACAGAGGCAAAATGCCATCTTTGATACTGCCCCATAGTCGTGTTGCTCACTGTGGGATTGTGCTCTCTCTTTCAGCTGGTTTCATCAGGGATCCGGCTCAGCCAATCATCCCCAGTGATACCAAATTTCTTGTCAGAGATGCTCTTTCCTGAAAGAGAGGCTTTCAGGCTATGAGTCTGGCATGCATGCTTTGTTTCTACAAAGCATGGGGTTTTTTTTATCTTAACATTTGTATCTTATTCTCTCTACTCTTGTGCCCTGTCCCCCAGTTGCTCCCTTTCTCTGTTCTTCAGGTCACTTGCATACTTGTGTCAGTATCAGTTTCTATACCTCCATTTCACCGCTAAAAATGCTGCAGAATTAATGTCTTCATGAACCTGTTAGAAACCCACCTCTTCAATTATATCTTGTTTATAGCACCTGTGCTTGTAATTTTCAATCTGGTGTTCAGTGTTGACTCTTTTTTCCTCCAATTTTTTACTATATTAAAATACCTTGAAGTTAATATATCAGTGCTATTAATTTAACAACCAAACTTGTAATATTATGAAAAGGTAATCAAATTAATTGGGCAAAATTGATTTTCCATAAATCTGTATTACTGGCACTACTTGTCTCATCTACTTTTCCATCCTAATAACTGTCTCTCCTGTCAGGTTATCAGTTGTATTGACTAGGATTGTTGCCCAACTGATGCAGTATTTATCTATTTCAACTTCCTTTGGTAAGTCTTGGCACAATATTAGGACTCTTTCCAACCTTTTGAACTTCTGTAATATTCAATGAGCTATTGAAAACTGACATATTGTCTGATTTGTATAATTCCTTGACCAACACTTCTTGATATTTGGATACATTACTTCAGGTTTAAAATTTTTAAAACATTTAGATTTTGTTTAGATTTAACTATTTATTATCCTTCTCAGTTATAGATGAAATAAAAAGCTTCTTACCAGCCTCTGGTTTAACTGTACCATCTGGCTTTTTTTTTTTTTTTTCAAATTGAAACTCAGCAAGGAACATTTGTACTCTAACTTCCTAAGTAAAAGATACAAAACAATTTTAAAACCAAGATAGAAAATGGAGATGTAAGTGAAATAAAGTTATCTGAATAGAAGACATAAGCAGAATATTTGTATAAACATATAGAGGGATAATGAGTGTCCAGAAGTCCTGTACTTTCAAAGTCATCCGGTAGGAATCTGCTTGTATATCCTTAAAAAGACCTAAACATAGTGTTATATGTCAGAAAGATCCTCATCAGGTTAGTGGAAATACAAAATACCCCACATGCTTAACAACAAATGTGGATTAAGGCAGAGAGATTCTTTGCTGTGAGATACTGTTCCCAATGAGAGAGAAGTGCCAGCAGATGGGAGGCATGGAAGAGTGTTCACTTGAGTTTAGAAGCTTCAGTGTTTCCCACCTGGAAGGGAAAGGACTCCCGGGGAACGTACCCAGCGCTGATGGGCAAGAATGAGAGGAGATTAGGAAATTCTCCAACCTCGTGGTTGACTTCCCATGTGGGGGCAGGTGATGTGAGCAACCAGGTTTGCAAAGGAAGGTGAATAATGGTATTGCAAGTACCAAGAAGCCCTCAGGGTGCATTGCAGCCTGCAGTTCTTTGGATCAGCAGGGTAGGTAGGAGCTGTGCTACTGCCACGTATCCATTGTGATAAACACACAAAAATGAAATCGTGCAGGACCTGGAGGGGAATAATGTCACTCTGCAGGTACCTTTCCCAGGCCCTCGGATGTGCTTCTTGCAGGTCAGGTGTACAGTTTAGAGGGATAAATAGATGGTGAGGAAGAGGGAGAGAGGATCCTTTATGGTTTGCTGTCTTCCTTATATGGCACCTCATCTTCCTCACCTAGGCAACAGAACAGAGAACAGAGTAGTTTTGTGTTTTCTACCCAGGAGCAGCATACTTGTGGAATAAAGCTCTGCAGCCTAAGGTAAATTTGGTTTTGTAATAAAAATGGTTTTACCAAGAAATTCAGAAAACAGGAAATTAGACTCCTCCTGGAAACCAGCCCTTTCCTCCTCTTGCCCCAGAAAATTTTAACATATTGACCAATTCCAACCTTGTCTGACAGAAGGATTTGAGGAATCAGGTTCCTACTGACTTTGACAAAAGAGTTGCTGTGAGGAACCACCCCAGGTCTGATGGAAGCTGCAGCACATGCACAGTCCTTGCTAGCCATCAGAGAGTCCACACTGTTGTTTACCTTCAGGATGTGAAGCACAGTACATTGCGTTTCCGTGTACCTCACAGATCTGCTGCCTCTTGCTTTGTTTGTTTATTCCACATCCTATGAGTATTAATCTAAAACATTGATGATGGAACAATTTCCTGTTTGTTCCTTAATCTACATCATTACCTGGACTTGAACACAAAACTGCACTGACCCTTTTTCATTAAAGCAGAAATTTTATTGATGCATACTTCTGAAAGGGTGCAGTTAAGTTTGTCTGTAAACATTTTTTGGTGCCTGTTGATATTTATGCTACAGCACTCTACCCTGAAATGCTCTTGGGGAGGTGGGCTGGTCACTCATCTGCTCCACTGATAACCTTTTTTGGGATGAAGTGTGGGAGGGTTGTTTTTACTGATCAAAAGCTGATCTACCATCTGCAAGGTTTTAGAAAAGATGCTGTTACAAATGTGTTACAGTTTCTTTTTTAGTATTCATTGGCATCCCTGAACAGAAAAGGGAGTTCAGATCATGCGAATCCCGGTCCCAAACACCCTCATGAAGACAAACGGATTTGTTTTCTAGGGCAAATGCTAAAATAGGTTTATCTCTTCAACTACATTGAAACTCTGATTTGTACTACATCATAATGGAGCAGTTATAGAAGTCCTGTGAGCAAGCACAAGCCACCCTTTGTCCAGGCGCGTTGTTAAAATGACAGCAGGGTCACCCGGACACCTTTTTAGAGGCAGCGAATTGGTGTGAATTACCAATATCGCATGAACACCTCCTGCATCCAGCTGTGGATGTGAGAGGAGAAGAGAGGGGGCTGCAGGAACCTTTCACACGGGCTGTGCCCCTCTCAGGGCTGAGCCCAGGCCTACTGCAATCCTGCACCTGCTGCCTCATTGGAATAGCATTGCCTTCGGTCACCGTGCACTCGTTGCATCTCCACTGTCACCGAGGTTCATGTGCAAATGGCTATGTTCATTAGCAAGAGCACCATTAAAAGTATTTTCTTACTGTCTGTGTAACGTATTTAAGGGAAAGTGACATTTCTTTTCATTTTGATATGACAGCTTCACGTAGACCCCCGGGTACCTTACCCCCAATTTACTAAAACTTTTGCGTATGCCTAATGTGTTCTTTCAAGGATAACTTTTTCAAAGTTAGAATTCAGCTTAGTTACCATCAAAGCAGTAAAATCCAGTATTTCAATGTTGCTGTTAAGACTTTTTTGCGTCATTAATTGTGCTAGTGCCAGCAGAGTATTCTTGCAAATTTAAAGAACAAAGGCAGTTATTTTGTAATATGCACATTCCAGGACATTTAAATTATTGACCAGGTACGTAAATAATTGATGGCTCACAAAAGTATCACTGTAAGGGCCTGGAAAGCATTGCATTCATTTGCCAGGGAGATGGTGGGGTCAGGACTTGTGTAGTGAATAATGATTCATTCTTTCCCTCCCCACTCGAATGCCATTACCCTGCTCAGCTGCGTGAACAGTACCTTTAGGCTCCAGCCGAGGAGCAACACTTGACGCATGCACTGAGTATGAGGAACATTGTGTAAAGGGGCCTTTTAGTGACAAACACGTGAGACTGTTTTCATTTCTGTCCTGTCCCCAAGATAAAGTGGCCTTGGAAATGAGGCAGCTCTGTGAATTTCTCAAAGTACAAGCTGACAAAAAGAAAACAACTGTGTCCGTTAAGGAAAACTGACCCTTACGTGTCACCCTCTTGCTGCCTCTGCTTTGTGTCATGCCTCCTGCTGCCCCAACATCTCTGTCCTGGGACAGCCATCACAGGCAGGACTCCACTAAGTGCAGTGCCAAGGCTGCTCGGGATGGCACAGAGATGTCAGCTCAGGTGAGAAGGTGTTTGGAACGTGCCCGAAATGCAGCCTGTGGAGTACGGAACTGAGGTGTTTTTGGCTGTGGATTACAATCAACAATGCAGCTGGTGCCCAGGGTGGTGCCCCCTGAGGTCCCCTTGCCCCTGAGGTGGTGCAGGAAGCAGTGTCAATGAGCTACGGATCCACAGCACCACATGTGAGCAAAACCCATACTGCACAATTTAGAGACACGAAAGTATCTGTGAAGTTGACCAGAAAGATGTAATATCCAAAAGCATATAGGTCACTTGAGAGGCAAAAGTCCTTGGTGCAGTCTCTTGAGTGGGAAATCTATCCCCTTTCCTAACAGCTCATGCTGTTGTGGATGCTGTTGAAGCCATGCCCACACAAATACTGAAACATTTTTTAAAGTCAGTTCAAGTCATCAGTTGCTTAGGCTGATGTTTTTCCTTATCCAGCTTTTGCCACTGGCTTGCTGACCCTTTTTTCATATACCAAAACAGAAGAAGGAGGGCATGGAAACATGAGAAGTGATGGGTGACCTAGAAGCAGAGATGCAGGAACATGATGAAAGGTGACCTGAGCTCACTCTGGGCAGTGGGGTGCTCCAGCAAAGGGTGAGAAGAGCAAGGAAAGGCCAGTGGGAAGCCCAGAGGAGAGAACACAAAATGAGGTTAGAAACCCTTATTAAGGAGGAAGATACAGTGTGTCCTTCCTTGCCAAATGAGAAACAGGAACAATTTAAAAGTCAGGAAGAGCATGGAAAGGTGAATTGTAAAGAAAGAGCCCGAGCCTTGTGGAAGGAGACAGTCCCTGAGGGGACCTGCAGCTGCAGCAGCCTGAGACAGTGCTCTCCCGGGGCAATGGAGCCTCACCATCCACCTTCCTCATGGATCAGATGTTCTCAGCACTAGTTATTACCCTCTTAAATCTCTCCAGATTGGCCTCCTCTTTGGCCTTAAGTGCAACACTCCAAAAGGGACTTAATAGAGTCCTGGGAAGAATGAAATTATGTCTCCTCCTGTCTCTCAAAAGTGGAAACCCTCTCAGTGTGCCCCAGGCTTCACAGCTTCATGCTACTCATACACAAGAAAGTTTGGACCCATTTTACCGCCCAGGTCTTCTGTCAATCCTTGCTTTGTACTTGATTTCCCTCCTTCTGCAGCATAGCATTAGCACTTGTCCTTGCTGAATTTCTCCACAGTGATTTCATACCCTCCCTCCAGGCTATTATTGATCACTTTTAGCTCTAACCCTGCCCTTCAAGTCATTTGCAACTTAAAATTTTTTGTTATCCACTCCGTGTACCATCATTTAGTTGTTAATAAAAACATTGAGTGAGAGAGAGCTGACAGTCTCTCTCCCCATCTGACAGTGACTCACCAATACCCCTGTGCTAAAAGCAGGTTTTCAACTCCTTTTGCCCATACCTAAGGCTGGTTACAGCTGGGCCATGTTGCTAAAGCTTGTTTATGAGGATGTCATGTGAGATGATTGTAAGTCGTGTATACAGCTTCCCTCTCAGCCACCAGGTGGTTACCTTGTCAGAAAAGGACACTAGATTCATCTGGTGTCTGTTTTTGACAAAACAGGACTATTTGGGTTGTTTGCTTGATCCCTTTGTCATCTTGTGGGTACATGTGAACTGATTGTTCCCTTGTTTTCCTGGGATACTGGTCAGTCTGTTCTGGCATTCCCATGTCCTTCTTTGTATCAAATTTGCCTTCTGTAGACCTCTCCTCTCTCCTACACAGTATTGAAAATGACTGGTAGTGATTTGAGGCTTAGTTGGTATGGTATATTGTAATGAAATATGCTCATGTAAAACCACCCACCTGGGGAAAGGCTGGGTGATGTCTCAGACGATTCTTGCAGAGTTTCAAAAACTGACAGATCTTCCTCAGTTCTGGGAAGGTCAGTGATTGCTCAGAGCAAATAACCCAGCTGTAGATGAGAAATAACCTCAGGCATGTGAGAAATGGGGAGGGGAGAATTAGGCTTTGTAATGACAGCAGTGTTTCTGACAAGCTGACAGTAGCATGGTTTAGAGCAAAACTTACAAAAAACTGCTGCTGTGAGAAGGTGAGTCTCTGGGAGGCTTTTTTCTTGCTGACTGCTGCTTGCAGGCACAAAATGAGAAGTATGACACAAGCCTCCCTTTCCAGAGATGTTTTCATTTTGGAAGACCTGAGTTCCTCTGTTCTTTAGGGGGTCATTTTCTCAATCCTGTTTATAGATGATGCCCAGAAATTGATCAAAGTCGGGGAAATTGATGGCATTTGTGTTCCCTCTGGGCCTCTGATTCCTCCTAGACCTAGGGATTCAGCTGGGGCAGACATGACTGCAAGAGTATCAGGAGTAAAGATAACAATATACTTTAAATATTTAAACAGACTGAGATAATAAATTTGAAGTCAGAGACCTCTCCTGTGCTTTTAAAGATCTATTCTTAATTTGAAGTGCTCTAATGTATAAGCCCTATGTATTATAAGAAAATCAGAAAATAGGTGTAATTTAATGTGTCTATCTGAACATCATCACCTTGCTAAGTCTAAGCCAGTCACCCTAAGCTTTATTTACATCAGTGGAGAGAAATAGGCCCCTCAAGAAGGTAATTCATCAGACCCACTTAATTTACATCACTTTGTGAGTCATTCTCTTGAGGTATCTGTAGCTCTCTATTGTGTATATGTGGAGATTAGGATGATGTGGATAACTTCAAGATGTCCATGTTAGATAAAACAACTCTTCATCAAGCATGTCTGAACTTGCTTTAAGAAATAGTAAGAGTTCTGGGGCTATTTCAGTCTTTGATTTAAAAAAAATACATTACCAACACCAATAGGAGAGCCAATGAAAGCAAGTTAATATGCTTTAGCTGCAGGCTGTTGGGCCCAGGAGAATTCAGAAATATTCAAATTTCATTTTTCTGAAAGGCAAACTAATTACTATTGTCAATTTTAATGTTGGAAAGCTTCGAGCAAATACAAAAGCATTCAAAGATCAGTCATTTATGCTTTGCATTCAGTACAGAAGTAGCTGAACATTTGTTTTCCTGATCTTTTATGCCTACTTTATTGTCATATGTTGTTTGACATTCAGGAAATAACACAATGTTTTAATCAACAATGTAAGATTGCATTAAAATTTGATGGCCCATGGCTTAATGGCAAAACTGAGTAATTAAAGCTGTGGCATAAGTAATAGTTGGAGGCAAGTTCTGGTAAGATTTCTCCTGCAAACAAGGAAACTTCCAGGACTTACCCACCCACGTCCAGGGACACAGAGGTGGAGGAGCCATTTGTGTTTCTTTCCTCTGTCTGGTGTGTGTAGTGAGCCCACCAGACCTTCAAATTATCGTGAATGATGTGGCAAAGCACTCTTTCCAAGATGCAGCCCATGCTGACAGCAGTGAGACTGTTACCTAGCTTGCCAGACATGCTACCCTTTGGACTGGTAGTCCTGTAATTTGGATAAACAAGAGCAAGGATACCATTATTGCTAAATATTGAAGATGCTTCGGGTGCATGCAGAGGAGGCAAACTGCTCTGACCACCCCCACAGAGGTATCATGTGTCTCTGACAAGTTAACAGAAGGATTTTCATTACAACCAAGAAGAAAATCCATACTGAAGCAACCTAGCATGAGATAGGTCTCCTGTTGTGTCCTGGAGCCCTCTTCTTCCTCTCTCTCTGTCACAAGTCAGCGAATACGTCTGGTGTGAAAGATGCCATAATCTTCAGCTTTGCTGTCATGTCCAATATAAACCATGATTTAAAACTTGTGTCTAGAGTGTCTGGTTTGTAACATCTTCCAGTGTGTGTGTGTAACAAAGTAAAAACCATTTCTGGTACTTTAGAGAACACGACCTTCCCAGAAATGTTTGTCATCCCCACTCTTTCACCACGCAGGTCTCTCGGGTTCGCCCACTGTACGTAGCAGCTAGGAAAGGGAGTGTCTCAGGAAGGAAGAGGGTCACTCCATTTTCCATCTTCTGGTTCTGTTTCTCATAATGCCATCATCTCACAAGTGTGGAGGTGTTTGAAAAGGAGAGCTTTGAAAGCAATGCCCATGTGGCAATGTCCTTCGAAGGAGTCAGGGAGTGAGATGACATAAACATACCTCTCTGAAGACAATGAGTCACAGGGCTCTGAACTTTGGCTGGATCTTAGAAAGAACTGAGAGGAGTGAGGCTACATCAGAGATGTGCTGGACAACACGTCACACATCTCTGGGGCTGCATTTCAACTGGCAAATTGAACATAGTGCTCAGAGGTCTTCCTTTATGAAAGTAATATTGCTTACTAGAAAAGCTCTCTGTATAATGTTCCTAATCCGTCTATAGAATTGAATATCCATTAATTTTGCATCTGAAAAATCTTTTTTTAAAATTTTAAAGGTAAGACATACTTAAGGTTTGTAGCACAGTGGCTGTAGCATCCTGCAAGTTCTTTTCCTCTTCCACAGGGCATTTTTTTGAAGGCGTTCACTTGTTTTACAGAAACACAGAATCACAGAATAGTTAGGGTTGGGAGGGACATCTGGAGATCATCTAGTCCACGGCAGGGTCACCTAGAGCAGGTGACACAGGAACGCATCCAGGTGGGCTTTGGAATATCTCCAGAGAGGGAGAACCCACAACCTCCCTGGGCAACCTGTTCCAGTGCTCTGCCACCCTCAATGTAAAGAAGTTCTTTCTCATGTAGAACTCCTTGTGTTCCTTGACCTGTCACTGGGCACCACCAAAAAGAATCTGGCACCATCCTCTTGACACCTGCCTTGGAGATATTTATCTGCATTAATGGGATTCCCACTCAGTCTTCTCTTCTCCAGACTAAACAGGCCCAGCTCCCACAGTATCTCCGGATGAGAGAGATGCTCCAGACCCCTCATCATCTCTGTGGCCCCCTGCTGGACAACTGATTTCAATTAGTTTTCAAAATCATTTGGACATGTGTATGGATCTCATGTATCATTAACAGAAAAAATAAAATCCTGAGCAAAGTATGCTCTTGTTCATGTAGTGTTTGCTTCCAGTTGTACCTTCCTCATATAAGCTGAATTAAGTTCTTGGTTTTTCAAAAGGAATACTGTGATTGCAGTAGCAGTACTATGGCAGGCAGAAACCCCTGTGCAATCCATGTCCCTTTTGTCGTTCAGTGTAGAATGATTTGGAGCAAACGAGCAGATATTTATCACTGTACCCAAACCTGACCTCATGGTACTTGCTTTGGGAATTAGAATAACTTTATTAAATTATTTTTAAGATATTTTTCTTGGTCTAGAGATAAACTAAATTAATTTGGGTCCTACATGGTATTTCTCAGCTATCTTGTAATAGCATAATAACTGTTCTAAAATAGTTATTTTAGAAATAACTATAAAAAATAATGCAGTCCTTTTTTTTTCTTTGTGGGATGTAGTTTTTGTCCTCTGTCTGTATGTTTCTGCTGGTCAATAAATAGGGAAAAAAGAACCACATCTCAGATCCTTGAGGCCTTTCTTTTAGAGGCTGAGGCCTGAACGTGGGGTCCTTCAGCAAAAGAGCTTAATTGTTCTCTTCATATGCACACTGGAGACACTCTGCAGCCAGTCTTCAGTTTCTGTATTTCATTTGAAATGGACAGAAGAAACAAAGTAATTTTGCACTGATATTTACAGCACAGTTCACCTCATCAGTATGTAGCAGCAGAGGTGAGAAGAAGCCCACACTTACCTTAATCAAAAGATTGCCCTGGCTGCAACAGCATTCATTTGTTTGTTCATGTTGCTCCTTGTCCAGAAAGATCATTCAGGAAAGAAAAAACTGATTTAGAAGACAAAAATAAATGCATTTACCTAGCAACTAATTGGATTTATTCCAGTACTTGCTGAACCCCCTGTGGAGCAATTCTTATTGATTTGTCATGGAACCTATGAAAAGACCTTTTCCAGCTATAGATGTGCTGTGAGACTGAAACTGGTGAACCCTAATGTGCTCTGTTCCTGGAAACCTTTCTGCTCCTGAGATCAAAAGAAAAAATTAAGGGGTTTATTATTTTCATGTCCTTTTCACATGCTGGTATCTCTTAGCTCAAATAATTTAGATGCTTCTCAAGTGAAGTTGGCAAAGTCTTCAGAGTGGGAGAAATTATTTACTTGTGTGTGCAGGTTTGCTACCAGGCGGTATTCCAAAAAATAGCCATGCTAATTATGGGCTGAGATGAGGTCTACAGTCTGGCTAAGTTAATCATAAACTGAGTTCTGCCTTTCACAACACCATTAAAAAAATAAAACAACCCAAAACCAACAAAAACACCTCAACCTCTTTTGTAATTCCGACCAAAGTTTCAACAGGAAAGGATTAAGGGTGCTTGTACTGAGAGTGGCTGTACAACCAAGTGCTTCTGTGCATGCAGAGCTGTGGTCAGGTTTTGCCTAATGATCTCAGGAGGCTCTCTTGTAATGGCCTGATAGCATTAATTTTTGCTCTGAGACCATTTAGATGTCCATACTGATAAGTAAGCAGATTCCAGGAAGGCAACCCCTCCTCCACTACCACAGTAGTGTTTGAAGAGTTATTCAACCAAGAATGGGAAAACCACAGAGAGAATTGCGAGAAGAATATTGAATGGTCTAATTGAGAGAGAAAGAGTGAGCGGTAAAGCTGATGTAACAGAAATGATGGGAAGAGACATGTCTGAAAATACTTGAAATTTATGGTGTTCTCATTCTTTATTTCATACTCTAGAGCATTGTGATTTAGATTCAAACAGCCTGGTAGGTTTAAATTTTAAATGAAGCTTGCTTAGAATTATGAATAAGGCCATTAAGTATTGCCTTAATAACCTCTTATTGCATGGAGCAACTTCTATAATTGCAACAGGGAAAAGAACTTCAGCATTTGCATTTGAGTAATTGATGGGTAATTTACAATGTTTGTTTTCTATTTTCTGGGGAGAAATGAAAGGGCTCTAATTCCGTTATTGACATTTGTTTTTCTCTAATGAGATTTTCAGAATCCAGTCCCATTGATCAGGTGTGCAGAATAAGCACCCAGCGGGTTGGAACCTTGGAAGATGGAAGTCACAGAATTTCTTAGGATGAGAAGTGTGGATCTAGCTTGGGCAAAGTAGTCTGTGCACACTTAGTGCTGCTCTGTAGGGCTGTCAGCTCCACTGGTCTTACTAGAGTTGCATCTTGCTTTTGATTCTAAGGTTGTAACAACCCAGACACCAACCCTGAATACCAGATAATCCCCAGGGGTTAGGAAATGAGAAATGGGACTGAGAAAGGGTTCTTTAAAAAAACATGTTGCAATATTTGTCCTTTACATGAGGAAATACACAGTCCCACTTGTGTGACTGCTGAATCAGAGCAAGGACTACATAGAATAGGAAGGGCAGATTGATTGGCATCATCCTGGTGCTGTAAAGTGGCATTTAAATGCAGAAACTCAGATTAAAAGATTGCTGTGAATCAGAACCCCAGCTGACATCAGTTATGCTAGGAGTTTGACTTGATACTTACAATGCTAGCTCTAAAAGTCTCGATTGATTTCACTTTCCACTCCAGGTTCCTTCAGGGCAAGTTGTGATTTACTGGTGCTGCCCATGCAATCTTTGTTGGTGGATAAATATTGTGAGTGTTCTTAGCCAGGGTATTTTCAAAAGCCCTAAATATTTTTTAATGTTTTAATTGATTTTTGGCCAAAAAAAAAAGTAAAGCAGAAAAGAAACTAAACGCATGGGGCAGCACAAGACGGAAGTACCAGTATTCAGATTCCCCTAATGCAGGTGAATTTCTTAGAAAAAATATTCTGATCAAATAGGAGCTTGAAGAAGTTCAGTGTAAAAGTGGCAGAGAGTGAAGAACACCTAATGAAAGGCATCTACAGTGATAGAAATGGTGTTTGGTAAGGCACAAAGCAGAAACTTCAAATTCCTTTGAAACGTTCCAAGAAGTCTCGGGAACTTGGGAGCTTACGTTTATTAATAACACATTGTGTTTTCTGCAGGAGCTCAGTACTGAATTAACTGTGATCCACAACCTCTTGTTTATGTGCTTGGAGAACTGAAGGTTTTAACTGTGACACCAATTTTTGAAGGTGCTTCAGAAGAGATCTGGCATACTATGGATAAATAGATAAATACATCTGCCATGTCTGTAGCAGGCAAATCACTAGGAACTGCTTCAAAGAAAATGTACACATAGGTAAATATGATCTATAGGGGATGAGCAAACACTGCCAAAACTTCTTCCTCAGAAGCATATCAGAGCTGTTTTTCTGGAGAGTTCAGCAGGGATATTGATACAGGAGATCCAGCTGCTCAGCCAACAAAAGACATGCAACAAGGCTTTAAACCAGGCTGCTGTGGACATTCATCTTTGAGATATACAACTAGCTAAATGAAGAGGAAAGAGAAGTCAGGAGTCCTGGATAGTTTTCCCACCAAATTCCAGCCAGCAGAGATTAATATAGCTTTATGTTGGGGAGAGGGGTGTTCGAGGTCCGTGAAAGGTCTGAACAGGCCAAGTGATCAAACGAGCAGCAAGATATTCAGGATAGCAAAGGTAAGGGCTAAATGTGAAAGATCTCCTAATTCTGTGTGATGAAATGGAAAGTGAAATTCAACATAGATAAATATCAAGGGAGGCAAAACCCACTTCTAATTTCACAGTGTTGGAATCTGAGCTGCCCTTTTTGAAAAGAGACATTGGGGTTATTGTAGACAATGCCAGGAAGCTTTGGAAGGGGGAACTAAACAGACTAGGGGGTTTTTTTTGGCCATTTTCTTACTGCATACCCTTGTTGTATTCCACTAACCTCATTCCAGCTCCCAGAAAAGGTATAATAGAACTGGGAAAGGCAGAAAAGAGGGAGTGAAGGGCTGAAAGCAAACAAGGAATGACTGAATAACCACTTTTCAACCTGGGAGCAAGGTGACTGAGGGAGGGTCTGGCAGATATTTATAATATTGCTAGTGGGTACGAAGAACAAGGCTAGGGAAAAATGTTTGCTGTATCTTGCAGCACAGTAGCTGGGAGTCCTCAAACAAAACTTGTACTCAGCACATTCCAAACAAACAAAACATAACTTTTAGGAAACATGCAAATAAACTGGGGAACTTCTGACACAGGAAGTTGTGAATGTCTGAGGTTTATAACTCTTTAAAATGCAACTGGATAAATTCTTGAAAAAAAATATTCAGAGGTTCCAGGTTTGAGCCCAGAGACCCTTGCATGGTGGACTGGGATACGTACCAAGGAAGCTCAGTGCAAACACAGCTGCTCTTGGACATCAGTGTGGGCCGCTGATGGAGACAGAGCAATGGAAAATATGAACCTGTGAGGTCCCCAAGTGTGACTGTTTTTCTGTTCTTATATTAACATTCTTCCAGTCTTCAGATAATGAAGAATGCCAAAACAATGAATGTGTTTTGCCTTTGTTTCTCGTTGGAGATTAGACCTGGTGGAAAGCAGACGTTGGACACAAGAGTGCATCCGGACCGTGTGACCTCTAGTTATGACTTGCTAGAACTGGAGTCACCCCAGCAGACATTATACAGTGTGCTGTCAGAAAGATAATTTCCCTGTGACTATCTTGGCATTCTATTTGGCAAGTACTGTGCAGCGTGTCTCTGGAACTGAAATTTTAGTATATTAAGTTTGAATGTCCACCAGTTTTCACAGGCTGAGCCACAGAAAGCCCAGAGCTTTTGTTTTTCTCCCTGCTAAAGTTAAAAGGTGACAGCATACAAATTCAATTGATAAGTGGCTTATGGGTAAGTGTACAAGAAGGCAAGATGTGAAGCTGAGTAATAAAGAAGTGTTATAAAGGTTCCCCCCCCCCCCCACCTTACCTTATCCTTATCCACCAAATCTGTGGTGATCTGCCTTCTTATACTTCCAGGTGTGGAAGAATGAAAAATTCAGCAGTTCTTCAAAAAGTTAACCCCAGAGCTCTGTTTGACATTAAACCAGTTTTGAGCTACAGCAACCAATATTCAAGCTGGACTTAAAATTGACATGCACCATACTACATGTGAGAGTTCTTCCATGGAGCAGCCTCTGCAGCTGAGGTAGCTGTTTCCAAGTTCCTAATTGTGCATTTCCTCTTCAGGAGACACTCTCTGGGGCAGCAGCATGAAGTTCACTGTAGCTAGTGACTCCCTGTACACACAAGAAGCTACACCAAGTTGAACTCAACACCCATACTACTTCCTTGGGCATCTGTTTCTTGGAAGCCTTAAACATAGGCTGAAAAACAAACCTGAAAAGCCCTCCATAACTGTAAATGAAAGCCATATCCTGGGGAAAACTGCAGGCTTTCCCCTTCAGGGTCCTCATGTACAGCCAAGCTTTGCTGCAGGAATAGCAACCTGGGATTAAAACCCTGGTTCATGAGAAGGGCCACAATTTTCAGTGGCTGTGGCAGATGGCTCAGACCTTTGCTGCAGAGAAAAATGGAAGATTCTTGGTACTGTACAGCAGGACTGGAGGTCTAGCTCATTTTCCGATTGGAGTAACAAAGGAGAGGAGTCTTAGTTAGGTGTTAAGTGCAGTTTTCCTTGCAAAAGGAAAAAAAGGTTTTCACTACAAATGTTTTCATAACTTCCAGCAACCCAGGAAGATTGCAGAAAACAACTGAGAATGGGGATTTTGAATCTTGATACAGAGCTGTCATCTGTAAATGATAGTCACAGGCTGTGCTGGAAAAAAAACTCATTACAGATCCATTTGTGATGTATTTTTTGCTTTTTTCCTGCCTTTCTTCTTTTTCAAAGTTTTATATGAGATGATTCTTACCCTGAGATGACTGCTAAGATCCCACATAGATCTCATTGGTTTATAAAAAAGCGTAAGGGAAGATCTTTTGCTGGTTTGGTTTTTTTTTTTTCCTTTCCCCCCACTTTTATATGAAAAGAAATTGTGGCACAAATGTTGATGAACTTGCACAGAGTAAGAAGTAGGAACAGGTCCAGCATTTCTCATTTCCCTCCACCTTGGCGTTTTATCTGCTGACTTGCCTTCACTCTCACACAATAAACAGCTCAGCTAATGCCAGATTTGGCTCTGTGCATCAAGACTTATCACAGACTGCTGCACTCTTCATACCTGCCAGTCACTTCACCCAAAGCTCTCGCCCATCTATCGTTTCCTAGAGGTCAGTTCTTGTATTTGCCATGCAAAGGCTGATATAGTCCATTTGCTATTTACTTTCACAGTTGAATATTCTAGGTTTTGACAAGTTATTCCAGTCATTTCCTGGACACCTCTTCAGGTAGAGTCTTCTTCCTTGTCATTGCCATCATCAGGACCACCATAAACACCAAGCAGGGACAAGGCAGGAGATACTGTGGGGTTCTGTCTTTTTCCTTAATGGTGCAGAAGCATTTGTGGTATTTTTTGGCCCGTGCTGGAAAATTCCTATCAAGCAATCTCTGTGGAGTAACTCAGGGCAGCTGGTCAGAAGAAAGGTTTGGTGTGCAGTGTGCATGGCTGAAAATCTTGTCTGAAGCCTGCAGAAGGCTTTATTCAATAAAATGTATTCAAGCTTAAAGTAAAAGTCAATGCATCATGGGTCTTAAAAAAAAATATTAGGAATATTAATGGAAGCAAATTTCTTCTACTACTTGTCATCACTTCCCACGCTCTAAATCACATCTTAAGAACACCCCATTGATGCTGCTCTTTTTTCATTTCCACATTGGCAGATGTCACTGGAATAAATGTCTTGACAAGCAGTTGTCATAATTTCTTTTTCCTCTTCCTTTAGATAGTAACTGACTACTGAAATGCCAGTTTTCCCACACACTGTGTCATACATGTAGAATGCATTATGTATTAAATTACTTCGAAATCGTTGGCAAACGAGCTGGCATCTCTCTGATAACTCCCAGGGAAGCCAAACATAATATGCATGCACTTTTAAATTATCTATAAGCAGTTCTGTTCAGTTTCCAAGGGTGAATGGTCAGCTGTGTTTCACTTCCAATGCATTTTTGTTTTAAGCTCATATTTAAATGTGAATGTACTAGTGCATAGGGGAAAAAAAGAAAATTAATAATGTTAGTGTTTCCAGAAATTCAAATAGTTTCAGTTTTTATACTTCAAATAAGACAATGAAGCATAGATAGAATTTAAAAACAATAAATTTTGAAGGGGTTTTAAAGTAGGATCTAAAATTGTATAGTTAAAAAATTATATTCTCTAGAAAGTAAATGCAAATTTTAATGGCATTTTGCCACTTTGCCTTTAAGCACTGCTTTTTCTCTATCAACACCCTTTTTGAATTTTAAAGTGATACTACTCAGTTGTTTTTTTATTAAAATGACATGTAAAAAAGACCTAGATGAATAGCTATGATAAAGCTCATAGTAAAGTGGGGGAAATACTTATACATGAAAGAAGATCCTACCATGACTGCATAGGCCACAGAAAAATTGAGTAAGAGACCTGAAGCATGGCCCTGCAGAAATGGTCCCCGCGGATGTGAGGAGATGGGCTGCTGTGCTGATCCAAACAGCTGGCAATAGAGACACTGCAGGATGAGTGGTTACACAGCCATCCAGTAATGGTGTCCCCTTGTATGACTGTGACAATGTGTCTTGAATCAGGCTGTAAATAGCTCTTTCTCTGATTATCATCAAGGCGAGGGTTTGGGAGACACATTACCAAAGCTACCCCTTGAATGAAGTGCAGAATAGTATGATTCCAGGGCAAGGGAGAGATTTGCAAACAGAGTTTCAGGGGAACTTCAAGAAGGGACCTGGAAATTGAAAGGAAAAAAAATAATAGGATCAAGAACTTGAGAGTCCCTCTTGAGCTCATATCTTGAGGGATGCAAGAAAATGACAAATAGGTATAGCTTGTCTGATAGATAAATAGACACTAAGTTAAACATGTGTTTCTTTCATTTCTGACTTTAAAGAACCTTTGAACTGTCTTATTACTTCTGGCTTCTGCAAAAAACCATGAAAGAAAATGAAAGTATTTATCCTGGCTTGTGCTAAGAGTGATTTTGAGATACAAGTTAACATCAAGTTATTTCATGGTTATCATGATAATCTCTGAACCACATAAGTGCCCTGGCACTTTAGTGCTTTTTCTCAAAGCAGGGAAATTGAAATGGGGTGTATTCACTAAAGATGTTGGCAGACTGTTTGAAAGTTGCTTGCATGGAGATTTAATAGAAAGTGTCTCTTCAGAGCACAGCATGAAATAAAGAGAACCTGCTGAACCTGTAATCAGCACTTCCTTGAGAAATGATCAATATGTTGTAAATAAACGTTTCAGGAACTCTGTCTTGGAGAAGGTAATAACCTGCTACCTCAGCACTTGCTCTAAACCAAAATGTTTGTTACCGTGACCTGATTATGGTAATTTAATTTCCATTATACACAGAACAAAACAGAGAAGTGGTTTGCTAGTGGGTCTTGAACACAGAGAAAAATCCCAGTCTAAACAACTAGTGTAACATCTCAGTGTACTTAGAACTAACTCTAAAGGTCTCACTGGCTCTGTAACATGGCTCTCACTGGCTCTGTAACATGCAATCTGGAGGTTGCTTCACAGCAGCTCTATCTGAGGAGTACTCAGTACTCTGACATCATTCAGTATCCATTTATAGAAGGGAAGCAGGATTTCCCTCTGCAGCCCAAGTCAGTTGCTTGTGTTCTAGTCTTTTTCCTCTCCTTGCTTACACTTCATTCTCTGGCCCATAGAAGAAGTGCCCTGGCTCCTCTCCTTACCCATCACTGATTGCTGTCATACAGCTCTAGGAGGGCCTGGCATCCTTAAGCATCATCCAAACTCTAGGTGGATATTTACATTATTTTCTTCCTTTGTATCTTCTTCTAAAAGCTGTTCACCTGTATTGTTTGTTTGTATTTTGTAAACAGATGTTTGTACTTTCTTAGTTTGCTTTTATTTTAACCTTGCTTTCCTTAGAGTGATTTTAAAGTAATTACTTCTTAAAATCCTTCTGGCTTTTAGATAAAATCCTTTTCTCTTAAAAGATAAGATAATGGCTATTTTTCAGGTTCACAAGCTCCATACTGTACTCCACAGGTTATCTCAAAGTGGCTCTGTCTCTACCTACCTTTGGAGAGTAGTTTGAAATTGGTTCACAAGGGTTTGGGAAGAGGAAATGTTTTCTGCTTATCATTGTCAGCCAGAAAAGTTCTCTTGTATGTAGCAAACATGGAGAAGACCACCTTATCTCCAAGGGTATTTTAAATTTCTCCTTAATAGATTGATTTATCTTCTGAAGGAAAAAGTGTGGGTGTTTAGAATAGGAGACATCAGTTCCCCAGTGAGCATTGGCCCTGATTTAACAGAGCAACAGTTCAATTATTTTAGTTCATATTTTCTTCATTTAATCCATTTAAACTAGGAAAAAAAAAAAAGAGAATGTTGGGATGGGAAGGCAGAAATAAGATAAATTCAGCTTCAGGGTAGCTAATTTGGCATAGCTGATAATTTAACTGAGGCAGCACAGAATTGAAGTAAAGTCATTTACCCTGGCCTAAAAAGGTTTTGCAGCCTGTGCTGTCCTCAGTATTACTTCAGGTGTTTTACAAGTGGCACCTGCCTGATCCAGCCAGCTTAGGCACATCTACTCAAGCTGCACTTGAGCAACCCACATAGTCATAGCATTTGTTTTATGGGTAGCATTTTGAATATTCATTGGGAGCTAATTCTGCTTCCTGGATATTAAATGGAGTGTGACTCTTGGCTTCAGTGACAGGCAATCACTCACACAAACACCCTTCCCCTTCAACATTCAGTAAGATAGTATGGCTTGGAGCACTGTGTATGATGATATTAATACAATCTTTGGAGAGGATGTGGATTTTAAATTGGTGGCAAAGTCAGCAAAAAACTATCCTAGGGTACTAAGGACTAAATAAAAATACAGTTGGCTAGCTTAATTGTCACTGACAGTGAAATTACATGCCATTGGTAGAATAATGGAATTGAAATATTGCTGCATGACTTGTACTCATTTCTGCGAATCAGCCTCTTGAACGGTCCATGGCAAATGAGTAGGCACCAAGTTTACACTCAGAAACTGCTCACTCTCACAGCTGCATGCCCTGTAATCAGACACTGTGAAGGAAGGAGCCGTCAGTGCTCCCCCCATACATTATATTGAATCTCATCATTTAATCAACCATGTCTGGGAAAGGATGAGCATTAAAAAAATTACTTTCTGTAATCAGCTGAGAAGCCCTGATCTTAGTGTTGCAGATGGCTCTTTTCAGCTAAGTAATTAAGTATAATGTGTAAGAAGTGTGTATTATATACAGCAGTTGACTAAACCCTAGTGAAGAGTAGAGGAACAATTTTACGATTCCCAGATGCTGCAGCATTCCCCAAATGTGACTTTAGGAAACAACCACTCCTGGTAGTGGCGATCTCCTAGTTTCCTGCCTCTAGTTCTCAAGAGGTGAGAGGAAACAGACCCAGGCCAGATGCTCATACACTATGAATTTTCACTGTTCTGCTGGCTTTCAGCCTTGCTAGGCCAGTCTTTGCCACCTGATGAGCAGACCTAAACAAATTTTTTTAACTATCGCAAACATTTAAATAGACAGAATTCTCTTTCAGTTCGCAGGTGGATTTAACTCTGAAGTGAAGAAAATAATAATAATAAAAAAATTCCTTAGAACATATACAAGAAATCCCATGTCATGCTACACCCTTGAAAGTCCTTTTCATGAAGCAATAAATCACAATGCCATAAAGGCAGCATGTACGGAAATTTGCCGATTATCCAAGATCCTGATCTTCCAGGCTAGTAAGAAAGTTTAAAAGATTTATCTGACTAAATGTAGATGTCTACATATGAATTACTCACCTTCAGCTGTCTTCACAGAGATATAGTTGACAATGTAATAGGTTCATGATGAATATGATTCATGGCATCTCAGAGTAGATTTTGAAATTTAGCTCAAGAGGAATTGTTCCTTCTGAGTACCTGTTGCCCTCCGTCAGATACAAAGGAGTTCCAGAGTGTTTAGACATCTGCAGAGTAATTACCTAGATCTGACTTAAAGTGAATTGTGCCACATCATCCGTGACTTCAAATTTTTGCCGGCAACCACAATAACAACAATGCTTGGGAATTCATTCTGGGTTCAAATACTAAAACAACCTAAACTGTGGTAGTGTTGAGATGCCCTATGATACTGCCTATATTTGCACTGCAAACTCAAGAGAGGCAAAGCTGCTTTGTGGAACCCTGCAACACCCCTTTTCCCTCAGATGCCAAGTCAATGCTAACTACATGTAAGTGCAAAGAATCCCTCTAGTAGGCAGCTGTGTTTTCTTTGCTTGGACATCTGTTTCCTCACCAACCCCCACAAGAAACCTTTTTCTCCAGAAGCCCTCATTTGGAGCATATCTATTGTGAGGGGTCTCTGACCACATTAATCTAAGTACTGGGTTTGAGGTCCTTATCTATGAAGTACCAAATTCTCAGCTTTATTGCTTACCCTGTAAAACTCACTGGACTACTGATGAAGGTGATGCTGAGACAGAATCACAGATTTGCGCTTGGTTTTGGTGCAATTTAGAATCTGCTGGCTTTCATATTATCGCTTATAGCATCTTCATAATCCAAAAATACTGCCCATCTATGGCTCTGGATGTATGGGGCAGAGTAGTTTCTTTTCATTGACAGACTTTACAAGGCTTACAGGCTGGTTCTAGGAGGAGGCAGATACTAAAAACCCTTGTGAAGATGTTGGCCATCACTGAGCTTTGTTTGGTGCCAGCATTGGAACTGAGACCAGGGTCTGGGTTTGGAAGATGAATGCTGAAGGGGTTATTTTATCACTAGGTCTGGCCAAGTGCTCATGTTTGGAACTAAGGAATGGTGCCTGAAACAGACAGATTAATAATGTAAAGTGTCTGTGGGGTAGTGTTCACTTAGGGTGTAGCTGAGGATATGCTTTGGCTTTGTTTACTGTTGAGATCTGTCAGAGGCACAAATGCTAGGTATTTCTGGGTGTCAAAAATTACTTTTGAAGGGAGACTGGGGTGGGGCTGCA
This sequence comes from Edolisoma coerulescens, assembly GCA_013397115.1. Classification (NCBI taxonomy): domain Eukaryota; kingdom Metazoa; phylum Chordata; class Aves; order Passeriformes; family Campephagidae; genus Edolisoma; species Edolisoma coerulescens. Next base: position 247,159 of record VWZW01006556.1, read on the forward strand.
ATGGCAGTTTCAGGGGTTATAGTTAAGTTTAGCCTCCCCTTAAAGTGATGGACAGCTGGGTTGGACAACCAGGCTTTCATCTGCAGAAGGAATGTTGCTCTGGCCTCTGTTATGGGCTGGTTGCAAAAGAGAAGCCTATTTTGCGTCTTTCTGGGGCCCTCAGCTAAGGCAGAGGTTACAGCTAGCAAGGCCTGATGGAAAGTAGATGTTTTTGTGGCAGTTTAGGGTTGGGGCCGGAAGCCAGAGGGTAAGAGCTCGTTCGCTTTTCAAGCTATGGTAAGTATCTTGGGACTCTAACTATGGCCAGACATAATGTTAGGGAAGCAGATATCAGGGCCAGAAGACTAGTGTTTAAAGGTGGAATACAGAAGGCACCGTGGACTGAGATACGGGCTTGTGCCAGGAGGCAAGAATATTTCCTGCTTCTCTACAGTCTACAGAAGGGTTTCAAAGATACGATCAATTTTACAGTTGGAAACAGCAGAGCCTGAAATACTAGTTGGACTATTTGACTCCTTAGAGGTGCCCTGTCTAGGAATCAAGCAGATATAGGTTTTGTGGCCTCTTAATCCAGTCTGTAACTATTCCAGCTGGATTTGGATTTTTGGCTACCAGGCCCTTACAAGCTCAGTTTAATCTGAGAACATGAAGACTCTGTCTGGGACAAAGGGCTGTGCAAAATCTTGGTGGTTTTGAATGGTCTTCATATTACTTCGACCTCTTCAGAAGGCTATACACTGATATAAAAATGATGCATGTGTGTGTACACTTTATTAATTGATTTTCTATGTTTGTGTAAAGGATTAATAATCTACCTTGTGCTAGGACTGGTACAGTTATTAACAGCAGGTCCTGAAGACTTCGGGTTTTATGGCTACAGTCTTCAAGGCTTAATCTCTCACAGCAAGAACTATTGCTAGAAGGGAAGAATATCTTACTTTGGGTTTGTTTGTTTGTGTCCAGATAGGCCTCTCTGTGTTAAGACTAAAGCCTAACTTTATGGGTGGGAACAAAGTCAAAAGTTTTTGTATTCTGAACTATATATATTTAGTATGCAGGAGTAGTCTAAGCCAAAGTCTTGTCAGCGAGCCTTTTACAGTGAATAGTAGAGAGGAATTGTTTCCCCACCACTGCTGTGCAGTAACCACACTCTTGATAGTAGTTGTACCAAGAGACACATCCCAGTAGCAGATGGATAAGGAGTATAAGGAGTTTACTTCCTTTTGGTATCAGTCCTCATCCTAATCTCCTAGGCCTGACAAGATCCTAGTCCTCCAGTCCCTGCTCTCTGTAAATGAACCTTAACCACAAACCCTGGCCACAGGCTGAATAATAATAAACAACTCAGCCAAACAAGAAGAAAGGTCATACTTTCCTATTGGCAGCAGTCCAGTCCACAGGCATTTCAATATCTGTGAATCCAACCAGTTCTTCAATTGAATCTTGTCTTAATTACATAGCTCAGAGCTGTCTCTTCTCTGCAGTTCTCCCTCAAACTTAGAGTAACAAAGAAACCACACATGGCCCAACATCTCATCCTCAGCAGTGGCCCTTGCATCACTAAATTGAGACGTTAAGCCCCTTTTCCATAACTGTCATCCACTCTCCAGCCTTAATCTTCAGTGTAAATAATTTTTCAAGAGATATAAAGATCATTTTAGCTACAGAGATGAACTTTTGACTAGCCTTAAGCTGGTTTCTTTTCAACACGAATTCCATCCCACTCCTCTGCATGTGATGTGACAAAGCTGCTCCTGCTCTCAGTAACAGAAACCATAAGAAGTAGCCTAACCTTTTTTTCAGGAATGTTCTAGAGACTGGAAAATAAAGGAAAAACCAAGCAGGACCCAGAAAATGTCCTAGCAATTTGATCCTTCCAATTCAAAGCTCCTCATGTAAGTCCGTCTTGAACTTAGACTGGTTTAGGGCAGAGAGATTCCTGCTACAGCAACAACAATCTATTTTCAACATTCATCCTTATTCCAACTCAGAGTGCCTTCTAGTTTACTTTAACCTTTGGTCACCTGCACTTTGCAACCCTCTCTCCAGCACCAGTTCTAGATGTAAACCTAACAATAACCCAGAAATATCTACCTGGACAAGAAAAAAAGAAAAAAAGTGTAAGTTATTCTGTTCCTTGCTTGACCACATTTGTTTTCCATATCAGTGGACCGTGCAGAAATGAGCCTTGCCTCCATTGCTGCCTATGTTCATGCCTTATCTCTGTTCCAGCTCATTCTTTTCCTGCCCTACAAGTAACACCATGGCTGCTTCCCTACCTTTGAGCTTTTCTTTGGCCAAAGATGTTGTGTGAGAGAATGGTGGGCTCAATCCTTTAAGTACGGCAGCTGTTGCAGGAAAACACCCAAGATTAACTTCTTACAGACCTCCTGGACGTTCTTTTGTTTCAGGAAGAAGACAAGGACAATGAGTTCCTGGTAGTCTGTATTAAAGATCTCTGAAGCTGTTGTCCAAACTCTCTACTTCTGGGTAATGAGAGCAGAAAATGAGTAAGAATTTATCTAGATATTTGCTTTCCTTGAGTTCTTGGAAAATAACAGTGCTTTTCATGGGATCCAGTCCAACTGGTGCCTGGCTGGGGGCAAGCAGAGCTACATCAGCGTCCATGTGTGCTGCAGCCTCTGTGGCTCATCAGCTGGGCCAGGCAGATGAGCCAAAAGCTGCCAACTCATTGGAGAGGGGGCAAGAGAATCCCTAGAGGGAGGAAGAGCTGCTGCAGTACCATCACACTTCAAAGTGCAAATACAGTGTCACACCGCCACCCGTCACCTAGGGGGTTACTTTATCACCAACAGCTACGGGACGTGTTAGATCGACTTTGCATCTGTTAGAAACAAGAAAAACTGTAGATAAATGGGGGCTGATCAGATTTTTTGCATCATCACAGAATATCCCAGCTTCTTGCACTGTTTCTCAGGCTCTGGCAATGCTCCATGAGATTGGATGCTTATGATGTCTCTTTAACTTTCTTCACCACTCTTCTTTTCTCACCAAATTCTCTTTACAAGTTCCTTTGTACTATGCAAAACTGTTTTTAAAACTCAGTCAGAGGTTTTATCACATCTACTGTGGGTATCTTACTTGATTTTTTATTTCTTTTAACCTGCTACAGTCTCTGAACTGCCTCTATCCAGTTTATGTTCTTACCAAGCTAGATTAAATACAAGTAAGACCTTTTCTCATACAAGGTCAGCTTTTTCTCAGCTCCTTGCATAGCAGTTTATCTAGACAGGTTGTTTTGGGACCCACAATATCACATGAATAACAATGCCTCCCATTGCAGCTGGCAACCTGCTGCTAAAACCTGCTTAGGAATCTCTTAGGAAACTTTGGGGCATTAGCAAAAGAGATTTACAGACCCAGATGCCCCTTTAAGGGTGAGAATACACTTGGAGGTGGCCTTTCAGATTTGTTTTGACTGCAAGGAGTTTGTTTGTGTGCACCAACGCTGCCTATGGTACAGCCCCCTACGTGATATGTGGGAATGATCAGTGGATTAACTTTAAAAGCATGTTGTAGCTCTGTTTCAAAATCTATTGTAGACTTACACAGTAATATCCTTAGACTGACTCCAGTAAGCCCTACATGGACCAACACAAATATAAGCTGTTCTCTGCCCTGATATTCCTGCTACTTCAGGGCAGCAGGCAATACAACCACCTCCCTCATCTTCCACACTATGTTTTGAACCTTCCCTAATTCGTTAGCAAGAGGGGAGCCCTCTCATCCCTCCTGGGAACAGTCTTCCTTTGCTTCTCATCCTGTCCATGTTCCTGCTGCCCCTGTTACCTTCTGCCAGCACATAGGCAAATGGGACCTGCTTACACTTGAGTTAAAATTTAGCCCTCACACGCAGACCTTACACTAGTCCTTGCAATTTTCAGAGCCACCTGCAAAGCTTGGACCCTACTGGCAGTAAGCCTAAATCCTTCTCAACCTCAAAGCTAAAGTAAAACCTTCCACCCCATGCCCTATTCGTATGACCTTCTGTTTAGCATGAATCAAACTCTTCACTCTCCGCTTTCCTAAACAATAAATCTTAACCTATCCCTAATCCCAGTGCAAGCAGTAATTCTCTTACCCCAGCATGATCTAGTATGCCAAATGACTGTGACTTTTTGGAGCCTGTGGCTTAATGGTTTGGGTTTTTTTCTTAATTGAACTGTAGGTCATTATAGTCAGTGTCATTTCTTTTCTCATTTGTTGCCAATTCTCTTGTTGATGCTAATGAGCAAATAAAAAGCACACGTAGGCTGAGTTAGCAGTCAGGTTGTGCTAATAGCAGGGACTAAGGGCTGGGGTTGTTTTAGATTCAAGGTCAACACAACTACAATTTGGGGGTGAAATGGGGTATCAGAGTAGGGCAGAAAGCTTTAACACCGGTTGTACCAATGTTTCTGGGCAGTGATGAGTGTATCAGGAAGTTTGGATTTGCAGTTAGGCTGTGATGTGTTGAAGAGACTGGTTTGCTGCTGGACCCCACAGAGCACACGCAAGTGGTCTGGAAAGGTCTCTCCCGGCAAGGATACTGCTCGCACCAGCACCCAGGCCTCTTCTGTGAATAATGAAGGGGAGTTTGTGTTTCCTTCCCTTGGCCTGATTTAGGGTGGGGCAGTTTGGTCAGAGATCTGCTGCACCTGGCATGGCACTGGTGTCAGTGAGCAGTATATGGACTGAGAAAATCCCACTGCAGTGTCTTTGTTACAGAAGCTTCTCCAAGAGCAGATGAGGTGCAGATGTCATTCGACAGACATGGTAATCAAGATTTTAACTTACCAAGAATTAATATTTATGCCATGGTAGTATCACCAGCAAAATGCAGGCTCTAAGAGTTTTATTCCCACAAGGATTAGAGAGAGTTGAGGTACAAGTGCCTCTTTCATCATCCCTGTTAATTTAAGTGAGCACCTGAAACTTGCACACCTTGCCAGCAGACCTGAGCCAGCATAACAGGTTCTCCTTGGAGTTGCCATAGCGTCTTGTTTAACCTAGAAAACAAAAGAACCTGAAATTTTCTTCATGGGGCAAGAGGTTAATTTTGCTGAGCCAAAGGGCCTGTAGATAAACAGGGATCCCGTGACAAAGATAAAGAGGCGTTTGCAATGACGGAGGTCCTTAAAAATGCTGAGATTCGTATAAGAAAAAAATTATACAAACATATTAACACGATACCTGTAAAAACTGAATGTACGTCTTGTTGAAACAGGTCATATTGGCAAGCCTAGAAAATGAATTCACTGGTTATATAGGGCTAGCAGCAATTCGTTTACCACAATTTACAACACAGGCCTGTTTGAAGGCTGAATTCATCATGGTGGGCTTAAAGGGAGTCTGCAAACATATCCCAAGCAGTTGGATTTTTCTGAGTGATGATGAAATTGAGGATTTAAAGGGCAACTTTAAAAAATATATTTGTATTTCTGAATCTCTCAGCTGCTGATGGAGAGAGGGTAGAAGAACTGTGCTGTGTGGCCTGTTTTCAGCCTTGTGTGGGTATGGGGCTGTGTCTCAGCCTGAGACATTACATACAGTGTCTAATCCTCTAAACCATAAAATCTCATGTGAATAGTGCCATTGATGAAGCTTGCAGGTAAGAGCTGCTTGTGTGAATGACTGCTTGAAGGACTCAGCCCTCTAATTTCAGTCTGTAGGGAACTTTCCTTGCTGTGTTTTGTGTAAAAACACCTAAAAATCAGATCCTAATAACATTCCTGGCAGACATGCTGCTGTGGTGTAGAAGGTATTGCTGATATTTAGCTGATGGCTATGAACTGTGGTAAATGATGAACGGATTAAGGCTCTCAGTGGAGCTGATCCAATTGCATGGGCAGCAGACGTCGCTCCCAAACGTTGGTGAGGCCGAACCCTGGGACTGGGGATAGAAAACAGAGACAATCCATGAAAACACTATGAAACACAGTGAAACTGACCTTCCAGTCTCAATTTTATGCCCAAAGGAGAAGGTGGGAGGCAGGAAAGAGGGAAAGACTCTGGTTAATAAACCTGTGTTCATGATGTGAGTCATTCCTCCAGTGTCTACAAAGAACCAGTTAATTTATCTGCCAGGGATAAATTAACACTGTAACTGCTTTGCCAGTCTAATTACCTTACAAGCTAAAAGGAAATGAGCAGTTGTTCCTTAATAGCTCTTTCTACAATGAACTGCTGCTAACATTGGCAGTAAAAATAATGGAGATGAGGAGGTGTGTGTGGAGTGAGACCAGTGTCTTGCTCTAAGTAGTGAGGTTTGTTCATTCTTCCTGAAACTGGAGGGAAACAAATTTTATGCCCTAAGATACATTGGATATATGTGGTAGACAACTGTCTCAGGTTAAGAAACTTGGAAAGTCTTCTTCCTTACCCAGTTTGCTCTGTTGCATACAAGGACTACTTCATTCTAAATATTTTACATGAGTATGAACTATTGATCATTCCCACTCAGAGATATATGGGTTGGTTGGTTGGCTCTGGTGTTTCGTTTTTTTTTTCCTTTACCATTTCATATCTTCTTTCATGCAAGGCATAACTGGAGAGAGAATTCACATAATCATTTGGACTCATATTCCAATACAGTACTACATTTTTTTGTCATGAAACACTTTTTCTAGTGCACCCAGGGAAAGGAATATTAAAACCAATATATTCCTGGGAAAGTGAATTTGAAGGCTTCAGAGAGCCAAAACTCTAATTCTGTGTCTCTTTGCTCTTCTTTGGTAGTTTCAAATGATGCCACAAATTTGGTTGCGGACACTAGCTGTGGAATATATCAATGGCTATAGCATCTGCAACTTGATCTGAGGAGAGTTGACAGGTAGTCATTTATCACATGATAAGCTTATTACTAGATGTTTCTCTAGGCAGAATCAAACATTTAAGTACTGTTATAAAGACCTCTGCAGGCAAGTGTTGTGGGATTTAAAATTTTGGTCTGAAAATCTCACCGGATTTAAATGTCACAGTACTAAAATGCTGCTATATAGGTAAAGGAGAGATGAGCTTTTTGGAGGCAGTAGTTGAAGCAGAAAAAAATCAAGACACTCACACTGGGAATATTTGTACCTGCAGCTTCCCACTCAAACCCAGTATTTACTGTGAACAGGCTTTCAGAGACTGTCTAGTGTGACAGTTGCTGGGATTAAATGCCAATTATTCATTACTTAGTCACCGAAATGTCTGACAGTGCATCAGTTTCTTAGCAATTGTACAGCTGGTTAGGGAAAAAATAATCAATACAACACCTACTCAGCAGAATTTATTGATTCTTAGTCAAAACTAAAATGTTATGCAGAGATGGTTCAGATTCAGTGGAAGCCACAAATAGGTATTTTCTCCTGGGACCATTGTACTTGATGGAAGAGGTTGATGCAGCTCCTCTGCCAGAGGCTGCTACCCCAGCTGATCTGCTGGTCAAGGGCTCCCCAAGGCCCATCCTGCAAAATCAATCCTGGCACATCAAAGGGGTGGATGGGGAATAAACGAGCTTAATTGTTTAAATTCTGTTTAAATGAATGAGGGAGTGCTCAGGTAGGAAAATCCTGGGAAACAGTAACCTCTTCCCCCTGTATGGCTGGACTTGGAGAGAACACCCAGAAGCCTGAGTGCCTGTGACACTTGGGTGCCCATGAACTGGGTTTGCTTTTGTCTTTATTTTGACTCCAGACAATTTGTTTCACTGGTTCCTCTGTCAGACACCCAGTAGTACAGCTTGGGGGTTTCCAAGCCGCACATCTCTGGGGCACTTGTCCAAACAGAGATTCTTTGGTGGTATTTGGTGGAGATGCTAAATATTTTTCATACTGATAGAGTTTTGAATTGTGCTGGAGTCAAAACTGTTTCAAAAGGCTGAAGTCTTCTGCATAGAGGAGTCTGATCTCTGAAGATGTCTCTGACTGGTTTGAAACTAAAATGATATTTTGACTGAAAGTACATGAAAAGGCAGGGTCAAAAAGTGCTGGAGACTGAGATATAAAGGTGGTTCCTGTGCAAAATAGGCAATTCTTCTTGGCTGACATAGTGTTACAGGAAACTGGTAGGATGGTGAAATGAGTTTGGAAACTCTCTTCAGGGAGAAATAATTTCAGCAAGCTTTGGAAAATCTTACAGACTTTTCTGGTACTCTCTGTCACCCCTCTTCTTCCCTTGTTATCTCTCTGAAGTAGGAAGAGTAGTGTAGAGGAAGGTTCAGTATGCAGTAATCTTAAAACCTTCATGAAGAAAGCACTTTGGTGCAAAGAATTGAATGGAAGCAATAGAAAAGTAGTTTGCCACGAAAGGGCTGGAAATAATACAGTTATGGCACTTCTCTGAATTCCTTTATTACTGAAGAGTGTTTGAAATACAGGGCCTTCCTGTGTCATGCCAGTAGGGCAGTGGTTCTTCCACACTCTGGTTATATGTCAGCATATGGCTTCTATAGGAAGAAAGTAGTGTATCACAAACAAGGCCAGCAGAAGATGATTTTATCCTCAAGCCTCTTATTGGTGGCAGCAATTCAAAAGATTAGATATTCAGATTTTGAAATCTGGAAAATTTATGAGCTTTGGGATAACATTACTGGAATCTTGTAAAGAATTGCAGAAAGAACTGTGCTTTCAATTTGTGTTTAAATCTCTTAAATTATGTAACCTAAGAAAATGCATTAGTGTCCTAATTCTATATTTTCAGTAAAATGTGGTCTTATTTAATTTTGTTCTTTTTCCAATGCTTGATTTATGTACCTATTAATTAGGTTTTTGTATACTTTCTGAAACAACATTTGTTGATTTCAAATCAGTTGGCACGGGGGAGAGTAAGGAATCACAGAAAAAGTAAGGGGATTTTGATGGGGAAGAAATCTTTCTACTGAATTTTCTATTAGAGATCCAACATTGCCTGAGAAAGCAGGGGTAGTTAGAATTTGTAGTTAGAATTTTAACAACAATATTATGTGTATTGGGTTTGTTTCCTGGAAAATCCTACATTGGTCAGATACAACCCAAAGTATCTCCTGTTGATTTTGAATGTGCTGGAGATTTTTATAATCATCCCAACACTGGGGGAGAGGCAAAGAAGAAGACTGAGTGCTAAAGAATTAAATTATGACTGAGTATGATTGATTATATCTGTATTTTTTCACTTTGTTCATAATGTATTTTTCTCTAAGAATAGTTTGTCTTATGTGCCAAGATGTCAGGAAAATGTTTGTTCAGTGTTATGAATCTTATTTTAAGCTAGAAAAGGAGATGAGTAAGTAATACTAAACCTGTCTTAACTTTTATATATGTCCTCAGTTACTGAGGACTTTCATACAAAGCTGGATCTTTTCATACCTCCAGGGTACATTGGTGTGATACACTTTTAACCCTGTTATCTGTCTCATGCACAAATATTTTGAAGATTGCTCTGCAATCATTAGACCATTCTACTCACTTGTGGAGCTTTCTTTTTTTAATATATATTCAGTACTTTCTTTCTCAAAAGACAGGAATAGTCACAGATTCCACAGTGTAACAGGAGAACCACCAAATCGACTGGTTAGTGTCACTGAAATCTAGCATCTCTTGACTGAAGGTTTTGCCTCCAAATGCAAGCAGGAATGAAGATATGTCTGCATGCATGTATGTTTGGGGATGTTTTTTGGTGTTTTTTTTTTTTTTTTTTATTAGAGTCTGAAAATCTCTGAGTAGATATATTGTTTTTATAATTTAGTATGGTTTTGGGGTGAAATGTTAAATTTTGGATGCTAGGAAGAAAATTATTTCCTCAGCTGCTGCTTTACATAAATTAAAACGAATATACATGTTTCAATGAGAGCAGAGGCTGACATGTAGGTGTATAAATAGGCATGACACAGAAGCAAAAAAGCCCAGGATGAGTTTCTATGACTCCTTTGTGATGACCTCCAAGGGTTATCACTGTTGAATGCTGGCAGAATTCTGTGACCGAGAGACATTTGCCACTAAGCCAGCACAAGGAAGCTCTGGAGAACCTCATCCAGGTGTTGTGCTGAGAGCTGAGAGAGATCCCCTCATCATTCCTGGAAGAGGAGTTTGACTTCCAGGTGACAGTGAAGGATCTCCATGGAGTCCTCTGCAGCAGGTCACTTCCATCAGGAGATGCTGCATGGGGACACCTTTGTATCCACTCCAACACAAGGGTCAGGATGTGCAACAGCTGATCAGTGCTCTTGGAGAATGGGGGCAGTGAAACAACAATAGGATGAAACTAGAATATAATGTTACTGAAGTTGGACAAAACCCAGTAATTCATTATTCCTGGGAACGCTATTGGTGGCATTGCACCTGGCATGCTGGTTTAAACAAGTGTGCTGTCCAGAAACTTCCATTACCTTGTGGAGACATGAGTTGTTATATTAGAGTTCTTCATCTTAGAAGGTGGTCATAAGAAAGTTTAGCGCTGAATCTAGAAGAGTTATACCAGAAATAAAATGCATAAGGTCATTGAAAATGCTTACACAAGCGTGTGTGGTTACTAGGTTATAAAAAGCCTTTAATTTAGTAAAATATCTGCTGTTTAGGAAAGGCTGGAATTCATATAAAGGTGGCTCTGGGACTCAAAATCTATTAAAAAGAATTGTGAATAATTACTTGTGGTAAATGTTACTGACATTGACTCATAGGGTGTGATGTACATTGGTTTAATGTTCTAAATAACAGGTCTTAAAATCCAGATTCTTCTACTTTCAAGTGTCCCTAATACCCTGATAAATTAACTCTTAGAATAACACTTCGTTGGATTAAGGTAATCAATTCTTTAGAACCTGCATGACTCTTTTATAAGAGTTCAGCTGTGTTTTTCAGTAATAATTAAAAAAGAAAAGATCTTGAAAATCTGGAATCTCACTTTCTCAAAACTCCTGAAAAATGGGTCTCTTTTTCTTCTTCTGTCTTTTTCTTTGTTTGTGTAGCACTCTTCCTTCTTTGCTCACAGAAACAGCATTGCTGAGCAAAGATGGGAGCAGTGCATTTGCGTCTCTCCAGCTCAGGACGTGGACAGCAGTTGTTGCTGTGGGTGGAGAAAGCAGATCAGGAGAATGTGGCTGGAAGGGCTCGGGCATGGACTTCTGTGTACTGAGGGGGTGTGAGCAGCTACTGCTTATTTTCAGGAGCATCCCTTGCTCCACCTGCATTGTGGTGTGAGTGTTGTAGTTATGGTTTAAGGATCTGTCTTCAGTAGGATCTGTTTTCTCTGTAGGCACTTTTCTTTAGTGTGAGGAGCCTGAGACTTTGGATAAGAACAAGAAAATCTGTCTTCTAAAGAAAAATCTGTTAAGCCACAGCTGAGGATGACAGACATTACCCATGAAATCACTGTATTGCACTATGCATTAAGTGCAGAGCCTGTACCCCCAGTAAAGAAATCTTCTGTGAGGAGGAGAACTTCTGAAAAGTTAATGTTAGTGACTATGTAAATATAATATGCTTTATTGGGAAAGTCAGTTCAGCATTTCACAAAGTGTGTTGTGCTAGAGAGTGATGGAAGCCATTTCACTCGGGCATGGCATGGAAATTTCTGTGCAGAAGTCATAACAAGGCCCTCTGGAAATGTTCATTTCGCAGCCTATAAATAGGTGAGACCACCAGCCCTGTAAAGGGTTACTAGGTTGCTGGCACTTTCTGGGCAGGCAGGGAAGTCATAAAATGAGGATTTCATTACTTGGTTGTGGAACTGGAAAGAGAAAAACATTGGTTTCAGAACTGAGGAGGAGAACTGAGCGAGAACTCTGAAGAGACATGAGGAGCAGTGTGCCTTTAGAAGACCGGGGGTGGAGGCTCCATGGGTGTCCTCTGAAGGCTTTTGCTTGAAGGCTTGAGAGCCCGGCTGAGTGAACAACAGAGAAGAATTTTACTCCTCCAGAAAGGTTCTCTGAATTCTCATCACAGACAGTGCTGGAAGACTGGCTGCCCACTACTTGTTGGGACACCAAGTCTTTTGAATTTGATCAAACAGTTTACATTGCAAAGGAACTGAAACATCATTAGTTCCACATTGAAATATACTTTACATTTACTTTCAGTTCTAAAATACCTATAGCCTGTGTATAACTCTAGAACCTGTGATTATGCTTAGCTGCTCAAGCTTCTGGGGTTTGGGGGTGACTTTAATTCAATTTTTCATGACTTAAATATTAACCAAATAGAGTATATCCATGGCTGGTTGTGAAACAAGACCATTTTGAAATACTAGTGACGTGTTATTGGTTTGACTGGTGTCCATGGATCAGGACCATGAGTACAAAGGTAGCATTTCCCCCAACGTATCTGCTCTTGCCTGTGTTGGAAGAAATGCTCTTTCTCGCCTTCCTGAGAGGAGGAATGACTTTGCACAGATCAGTTTAGGTGCATGGACAAAAGGCTTATCAGCACATGCAGAAAATATTTCTTTGACTCATGGGGTATTGTCAGATGTAGAAGAGCAGGCAAACAGAATAGATTAGAAAAAATAATTGTAATATAACTTGTACACTAAAAACTCAATAGGTTTTTGCAGAAAACAACAAAAATTAGCATTGTAAAAGTGGCAAACAGGAATCATATTCTCTGCAGCCATTCACATAAGTATCTTTACTATGACAGCAAATTCAATATAATTTTCTACTCATTTCTGAAGCAGTGTAAGTTTTTAGAGTGAGAGCTCCATTTACTGTGAATAACATGATCCTCTTTCAATTTAGAAAACAAAGATAGTGGCTACTGATGCCTCAAAACCTTGGAAATGTCCAAATGTTTCCAACATTTACTTTTGGGTAGGTAGAAAAGAGTAATATGGTCTCTACAAGAATATATTCAAGACCTCATTTAAACAGCATTATGAATATACAGAAATGTAAGAAATGCACTACAAGCAGGTGACTGGGGCTTAACCTGACCTACTTCTGCTTGCAGTTGCTACAGCTGATGCTACTGTTTAGAAAACACCATTTTCCTGCAAATTGGTAGACAATAAGCAAGACTTGCTTTTAGCTGCTCTTCTAGATCACTGGCAGCTTAAATCAGGGGACAAACACATTCCTGAAGTAGATTTGGCAAAACTTTTTGCTTGTTTTTCTGCAGAGCTGAAAAAAAAAGTTTGGAAATCATTCTGTCAGCTCTCGAAACATGGAAATGTTCAGGTACACCCTAGTAAGAAAGATGTTTAACTTGAGGGAACAGGACCAGAAAGTATTTTACAGCTCCAGTAAGTTATTTCTGTGCATTAGATAGGGGTTCAGTAATTAAACTTTGTTTATGTAAGGGTGAAGAAGAGACTCTTTCAGTGATTGCATAATGTTTCTTTAACAGCATGTAATATGTTTTCTGATAGTCTTAAAATCAAAATAGTCACATCCTGACTGTGATATGTTAGAAGAACTTCTATAAATACATTAGACCATTAAAAGGCTGATGATCAATATTTTGGTTGTAAGTGTACCTACGCACAAACACATCATTGCCCATGTCTGTACTAGCTCTGAAATACCCGACTTCCTTCTAATTTCAGAAAACAAACATATTAGGTTAATTTAACCACTTTCCCTGAGAAAACAGTGCAGACTTCAGGCAATTCTACTGTTTACTAGAGCTTACAGATTTGACAGAGGTTGGAGGCTGTGTTTGTCTGAGCAGTGTTCTGTACTGAGAGACCAAGGAGAACGTGTTTACATGCTATGAGAGTATTATTTCAGTTATGATATGATTTTCTGACCCGTAAAACCTTATTTTCTTGATTATTCAAAGTCTACAAGTACTACCTCCATATCTACTGCTATAATAGCTGAAAGACTACTTCCCTTGAGTAAACTAACTTGGACAATCTATGGAAAACTTAGAATCAGTACAATCATCATTTATAACTTTGAACTAATTTATATTGCGTGTGTAAGGAAAGGATTTCTTAAAAATCTAAAATGGATAAATGCTACTTTGAGTAAAAAATAATTGTATTTGAGCGCATAAAACTTGCATTTGCCAGAAAAGTACCTGACCTGTTAAGAAACATTTTCCTAAAAATTCTCTTAAATTAAACTTTGTCAATGAAATAGATTTTTGTAGAGGAATGAATAGTTTATTGTGTCTCAGGTGATTATGGCAATAAGGACATCTCACCTCACAGTAAGTTTAGGCAACAGCAAAAGCTTTCCATCAAAGTATCTAGACTTTCAGCAGATTCAACAAGTATCAATAAATGCATGTACTGAGTTGAACTGGAGGAGAGCTGGTAAATTATTTCCTGGGATCCTTTTAGCTTTGCTTTCTGTTTTTCATTCTTTCTCATCACCTCACCATGCACTCTGGTTCCCCCATCCCCCCCAAAGGAGCTGGTATTTAGTCCTTTTCAAAAAAGGAGCGAGCTTTTCTAGACATCCCTGAAAAATCTGTGCCATTTTGGTTATAGCCCTGAGGTTTCTGTATCACAGGCAATGAGTCAACTATTAAATCAGGTGCTAAAGCACATTATGGAGTTGGTTCTTGTATAGGGCTTTGTTTGTGGATATGCTTTCCTCTCACTCTCAGACTGAGCATGGAAATCCCCAGATGTGCGCTTTTCTTCCCGGCCCATTTGCGGAGTCAAAGCCACTCAAGAGCAACCCCCTGAAGGACAACCAGGCAGTCACTACTGGCTTATTCAAAGGGAAAATAGATTCATAAACCAACCTTTAAAGGCCATCTGGATTTGAGATGGGACAGACTAGATGAATTCAACTGGTCTGACATATCCTTCTAAAAAGGAACTTGTCCTCCTGTGATTTTCATTTCAATCAGAGAAGTGCTGATAGCTGACAGACAGTATGTTGTTTTTGGCAAGATGTCATTCTTAGAGTCATGGCCTTCTGCCTTGGGATCAGGTTCTAATCCATTTGTTTCTCTCTTTTAAAGAGCATGACAAAAAGAGGGGGTAACCAGGGTAAGCATCTACATTTTAAAATACATTCCAAAGCATTTTTATGTTATTCATTAGTAGGAGGTCCTTCACCCACATTTCACCAGGTGATATCTGGCTTTACTGAGAGTGTTCTGTCAGATTATAGTTACATTGTCATTTGCTGGGCACTTCAGATCTTGAAATTAGGCTGAGTGGCCTATAATTCTCTCAGGTCATACCTAGTAGCCTTCTTTGGCAGTAAGGTAACACGCTTTCTGTGTGTTTGCTAAAGGTTTTGAGATTGCTTTGTACTATTTTAAACAATGGTATCTTGATATTCTTTAGACTTTGATTTACTGCCTGGTGCAATTTATGTTGCATTTAATCAGTGGTGCCTGCGAGATAATCTTTGTTCCTTTACAACGTGAGTTAATTCCCATTAAGACTACTTAAAATAATAGCTAGCTTGCAAAGTCAGAAAAAGAACAATCTCTTTGAAAATATCAGGTTGAGTGAGAATGAACAGAAGTTTACGCCTTGATTTACAAATGAAGAAATAAAATTTGATGTGTAATTACTTATTTAATCTCTAACTGAACGTAGGCACTAACTTTCTAATGAGAATATATGCATGTTAATAGAAAAGTTAAAAAGTATATTACAGATTTATGGATTATTGTTTACGGATTTGTTGATCAACCAGTCTGGTTCTTTTAACCAGTGGCTCAAAACTAATAACAAAATAAGCATGTTGCACCATGTTACATCTGGGGAGCACTTAAAGAGGAGGAAGAGGTTGTTCTTGCCTTCTGACCAGCTACAGGCTCTAGTGCAGATAACTCGAGGACTTCCACAAATGCTACTGGTATGGGTCTCAGTGGGAACCTACACTGAAGCAGAAATTCAATTCAGTTTGGATTTGTATTGTATTTTCTCTCCCTTCTGGACATGCATACTGGAATCTGGCACTGTCTGAGAGGACAAACTGTCTGAAGGACTCAAGATGGACGTATGGGATCAATCAGATAAAATATAGGATGCAGAAACAATTCACTGAAAATTAGTTATTTGAACCACAGCCATGTCAAGCCTTTCCCCCTCTTATAGGCAACCATAAATCTATAAAGATTAAACTATCCTTCCCTTCTCAAGTTTTGCCAAGAAGTTACACAGAACTTCCTGATCAGCATTTTTCTTGATGCTTTGTGCAAAGCTTGGTGTTATAACTCATCTTTATTTAAGCCTGGAATAGTGCCAGAAGAGTTGTATCTCAGTCATTTCAGGAAGCAATTTCTGACACTTGCCCAGTCCAAAAGGAAATAAAACTTCCAAAAAAATTATTTGCAATGTCTGGATAGCTCCTTGTGATTGCAGCCTCTGCAAAGGAGAGTACAGAGGCTGCTTCCTCCTGGTGCCTCCAGGAGGGCACACCACCCTGATGGTTCAGGGAAGAGGTGGAGCTGAGGTGGCACTGTCACCCTCAGCATTAACCCAGGTGTGGCTGGCCTTCAATGGAGGGAATAAGGCTTTACTAAAGCCAATGGTAAAGTCCAGCTTCTCCTGCTCTGCTCCTTTACACTTCCACCTGAATCCTTTGATATCATTAAAATCAAAGGGAACTGATGAAATGTCTGCCTAGAACTTTCTAAAATCCTAATCAGCCTCCTTTCAGGTCAGGTAGCATTGATAGCTGGAAATGCCCCTGGTTTCATCTTTTTTTGATCAATACAACTGCATCGGAGGCTGCTGCTACCTGGAGGGAGGGAAGTGGGTGCAGTACAGCGCAGGCTTACGCATCTCAATGAGCTGTGTGACCAGAATACAAGAGCACGGTGTGTGCTTGGGATGCACAGACCCTCAGAAACCAAGACTAGCAGTGATCAAAAGGGTCTCATTGTTGAGAAGTCCTAGCCAAGCAGCTCTGCAGCTTTTTGTAGGTAACATTTTCTAGCTCTTACGTTTTATGAGCGATGCTTAGGCACAGTAGAAGTGGCCAGGGTGTGAAAAGAACAAACAGTTCAATGTCAAGAGCAAATCATGTGGCTGCGAGTCAGCCTGCTTGCTTGCTGCACTGAAAGTGCAGCCAGGTTACAGCTGGAAATTCCCACTCGGGACATAAAATTGGAAACTGTTTTGCACCAAAAATAGTGGAGGTGTGGGGAGAGACGGTCATCCACTACAGCAGGGAAACCCCCATGCTCTTGAGAGGGTTTCAAGAAGGTGGGAAATCAGATTTTGGGGTGAAGGTGAAGCGGCAACGGTGCCTGGAGACTTCAGTGCAGTCCACCTGAGACCTGGAGCTGGAGCCAGCTATTGACTGAGCTGCTGTGCTGTGCTGCCCACGCCTGCCTCTAGGCTTTCTCTGGCAGCAGCCCTACCCCATCGAGCACCCCAGTCCTACTGCCTGTGCCTGCTGCCCCGCTGCCTCTGGGCAGCCGCTGACACACAGCGGGTGGTCACAGCAGGGCCCGGTCAGGCACTGGAGACTTGCTGCCAAAGTCTGTTTTACACAGGCACATTCTGGCAGAAGAAAGTCAAAGAGCTTTAGGGATGTTTATTTTTACTTCCACCCTTCTTCTTGCTTATTTTTGGCAAGGGTGTACGCTGCACTTGCTGTAGCAGAGGATTGATGAAATGTAGCCGTCCCTTCTTGACGTTATGCTGTTCTCAGGGCAGCAGGACTCACTTCTGCTTTCTCTCCCTGTTTAACAGTTAATGATCTGGAAAAAAAACCAAGGGGTAAGGTGACATTGGCAGCGCTGCAGCTCCCGGGGGAGACAGGCTCTCTGCAGGAGCTTGTGCCCTCTCTGGCTGTCGGGGGCCAGTAGGTAAAGTAGCTGCTGGTGTTCCCAAATAGCAGCCACTTCTCATTACATCTTTTATCCTTGAGACTAGGATGGGAAGGCAATACTGGGGACTGCAGAATATCTTCTTTGAAGGCCATTCTGAAGAAGGCTTGACTTAATTCACTGTTCTGGACTTTCAGAAGACATATAATTTTCTCTCAGAAAATGTATGTTCAAGAGATATAAACAGTCAGCTGCTGTTCTAAAATTGTCACCACATCACAACTGCTCAGGTATCAAGAATGTCAGCAGTACAGCAGGTCGATGAGAGCAAGGGACTTTACCTCCCACCCTGGATAAAAACACCATGATCACAGTAATGATATTCTGATTCTCTAGTTTATAGCAGAGAAAAGAATCAGAGGTGGCAAGGAAGCATATTTTAGTTTTATACTCTCAAAAATGTTTCAAGTATATTTATATTTTTCAGTTGGGTGAATTGCTGGAAGATTAAAAGTTTTATTTCTTCCATGAATCCAAGTAAATGTGAAGCATTGATTTAAAAATAAATAAGCATTGATTCCTTTAGGCACTGTCACTTTAACACTCACAGTGGCAGTGCTGCTTGGAGAAGGTGAACAATGTACTTTGCTGGCTTTTAAGTCACACAGCAGAGAAGACAAAGCTGTTCCTGCTCAAATTCTTGATGGTGCACTGCAAAATGATATGATAATTACATCACGTTGAGCACACGTTCACAAAGTCAGCAGCTCAGTTTTGCTTAGCTTGCAGCATGCCATGGGCATTTAGGGATGCTTTCTCATTTGCTGGTGAGATGGAATCTTTTACACATCAGTGTGGCTTTGGGACTGTAGTCTGGAGATAATCAGGAGGTATCTGTGAGGTATTTTCAGTTAGACCTTCTCCTTCTGCTCCTTCAGCCAAATCATACATGTATATTCTCAATACTAGTATTTCAGGTTTGGTATCAGTCTTTTGTTATCCATTTGTTTCTGAGAAGAGTTCTACTGCATTTTTTTACTTAGGAATGATCAAGAAATGCAGTCCCCAGGCTTCAAAAGCATAAAAATGTTGTTGGTTCAGGTGCTTCACTTCAGAAAGGTGAAACCACAGCAATTCAGGCTTCTCAATTTCCCTGTGTCCCATCATGTGAGACACCTTGAGTTAGGTTATTTGATCTGGAAGGGCAAAATGCTTGCACAACTGGTCACTTGTGGGAGAATGCAACGAGGAGGCCCAGGCTGGCGTCTGCTCCCGTGGCAAAGGACGTGGGGCTCAGTGATGAGCAGTGCTGCAGTGGGGATGGGAGAGGCTGTGGCACGGTGCTGCTGCCAGGAGTACCAGTGGTGCCGGAAGAGGAGTGCAGGGCTGCAGCTGCCGGGCAGGTCTGATCTCTGGACAAGGAGCTGAGTGGGCCCAGGAGAGATTCGGAGTCAGATTCGGGGAAAATACTTCCTTACAGTACGCATGGTACTTGCTAAGTCAGGAGCTCTTTAATTAATTCCCAATAACCATGATTCCAGTTCAGGAACAGCATCCAAGGAGACTGCTGGGAACTGGTTGCACACTCACTACTTGTGCCAGCAGGTTTCCTCACGTGAGCAGTCCCTGGTAACTGTGGTAAAGGATATGGGCAAGGCAGGCTGGTCAGAGCAGCTCTTTGGAAATCATTGAAAGCTTTAGGAAAGAGACTGTGCTGTCTGTGAGCTGACTGTGGAGGAGGCAGGGAGTAACTGTTGCTTAAAATGCAGCTCCAAAATGCAGGAACCTGTTCTAGTTTCACCTCTCACACTCCTTAGGACATGCCTACAGAGCACAGCTTATTCTGCTATGACCTGTCAGGTAGATAAAGTGGTACAAGCTCATTAGAGTGGGTACAGTATAAAGAAAGCAAGGTTTGTAAATAAAAGTAGTAGCCCTTGTTACAGCAACCAGTGTACTGGAAAACGAACAGAGAAGTTTTCAGGTACTTGGGCCTTTTCCCAGATAGTCGGCTCCTTACACAACCACAAGTACAGGCATGGTTACTACAACACTGTAGATGTGCTGTAGTAACACAGCTGTTCCCAGGTGGAAAAAGAAATACATCGGTAGCAAGCCCTGCAGTGGGTGGTTGTATTTAAAAAAAAACAACCCAAAACCCAAAAAAACCCCAACCAACTGAAAAAACCCCACAAGCAAAAAACCCCCAAAGTAAACCACTTTAACTAAAGCAACTGAACTCTTCCCAGCTCAGTTTGGCTTTAAATCAGGGCTCAGAGCAAAGTTTCTCCTGCCACGTATTACCAAAACACGACTTTGAAAACAAGTTCAAGTTTTCCAAGTCCACTTCTGCAGAGCAGAAAAAAGCATAAGTTTTTCCATTGCACTGTAAAGCTGATAATTCCTTTTGCTGACAGATCAAGTTATGCAAGACATGTACACCTGGATGCTTGGTGACAACTGCTATCTGAAGGTTCCATCGGTGCTCCTGGCTGCAATGGCATGAGGTCAGAGCAGGCTGGAAAGTCCAAGCAGTCACTCTGAAAATTGATGAATTTCATACAGTTGTGAATAATATGTTCATACATTTGTTTTCCTGATGCTTCTTGTATATTCAGTGTCTGGATTTCATGCTGCCTAAAATGTCCATATTGCCAGCTCATGGATATGCCATAGGAATTACAAAAGATGAACCTGGAAGGTTTTGACCACTGTCTAGAATGTAACTGGTGTTCAGAGAGGAATATGTTTTACTCACACAATTATTTGTGAAACAGCTAAAAAAACCTCGTTATCCAACTGATTGTCTGCAGCTTGGTGACCAAGGAGCCCATTGAAATGCGTGAGGTGATTTGTGCTTTGCAAACACCATTGATTTAGTCTGGCTGCCAAATTCGGGAATTAATGCTGTAGCGATTTGTGCATGTTTCATGTTTTCATAGCCATAGATCTGGAGACATAGATCCAAAATCAAAAACAAGCCCTTGAATTTGGGAGGACTGGGGGAATACTGAGCTCCATGGAGCAATGATGAAAGACTAAAATGCTGGATGCCATTCAGCCATGCTTGTTAAGGCAGATTGTACCTTTGTTCTTGGGGGCTATTTTCTAGACTTTAAAAAAATTTATTTATTTTACTTTCTTCCAATAGACTGGCAAGGAAATATTTCAGAACTACAATAGCCTTGCAGTGGTATTGACTTTGAATTGAATCGAGTTTCTCTAAGCATTTGAAATAATGAGGAGGTCATTAACTGTGAGGTTTGTATTGGGCTAAGCAAAGTGAGTAAGAAGTGGTTACAGAGAATGCAAAAAACATCTCCTAAGCAAGAGAATGCTTCAGATGTGTGAGGAAAAATGTCTTGGCTTTTAAAGTGGCTGTATAGACAATAGTTCTTTTAGGACACTCAACTGAAAAGTTGCTTATTTGATCTCCCAAGAAGATGGAAGATCTCTCAGCACAAAATGCTGAGCCATTAGGAGATTTGGATTAGGAAGGAATCATTTCTGTTCTGAGAGTAAGGGAATACTGCAGCTGAGATTTTTATTCTACAAAGACATATAAAGGGCTAGCAGCAGAACATTGTGCTACTGCATTGGCAAGATGACAAGATTTGAAAGTGGCAGACTTTAAATAAACAGGTGGAAATGTAATTACTTGAAATAAATTGGGTTTTGTCTCTTTTTATTTCACTATTTTTCTCACTTTCTTTCATTATTGCTGTTAAGGACTAATTACACTACAATTTGTATTACAATGTGTAAGAATAATTGGTCCTGTTTTAAAGCACCTCCTATAAAAGGACCATGTTACAAGGCATTGACAGGAAAGTGCTAAATCCATTCTCATTTGGTGTGCAATACATCTCCAGTAAGACACAGTACAGATTTCAAGAATGGGTTTCTGCGGTTTTGATTATTTATGCGGAATAACATCCTGCTGAAATTCAGGATCATACCAGAAATCAAAGACAGGACTGCATCATTAATGCCTGAATTTATGTGGAATAAAACAACTTTAACCTTTAACTGCCCTTTGTTATTTTTAATGTAACCTTTCCTATAAAAGACTGAAAGTTAAGAGCAAGGCTATGGATACACACAAAAATTGTTTTTGCTTTAAAGGTTCATTTCCCTCTATCTTCCTCTTAAGTGCAAAAACTTACTCATGGAGTAAGATTTTGGTTTTTTTTAAAGGGGGGGGGGCTAGGCAAAGCAGCACATGGTGAAGTGTTAACCAGAGTAATGTCAGAAACCGCTTGTCTATGCTGAAGAAAGGCTGCAGGCATAAATTTGTTTAATGTCTCCTGCCTTTGGCTGCAGGGCAGAAGGGAAGTTCCCCTTCTTGGAGGGTTTCTGGTGAGCAGGCAGCCTCTGAGCTGGCTGGGAAAACTCTGCGGCTTCTACCTCTGTGAGAAAGGGACTGCCTGGAAACAAACAGGCACCCATTTAACTCCCAGCCATGCCATGGTGAATAAAACCAACTCCCATGCCCAAGGACATGGGGGGAAATAATTTAGCTGCTTGAGCTAATGTGAGGGTCCTAGATAATAAACAGAGAAATTGGAATTGCTCATTTATGGATGTAAATTCAATAGAGACAGTATTGCTGGAACTTGATGGGAATTTCTGGTGATTGAAATCTTTGAATCACGGGTAAAAATATCTTTAGAAAGGTTTAGTGGACAGAAGGGGATAAGAAATGGCACACTATGACCAAAAATTAAAAAAAGACATGATTAATTTACTAGTGACAAATAACAAAGAAATTATCTCATGGACTGATTTCCCATTGTGAAAAGAGCAAAATGGAGTAGGAGTTTCTCTCTGCGAGAGAAAAAAACCCCTACTCTTTATGAGGAACAGGTGACTGGCTCTTTCAGTTGCTATCTATAATGTATAGGAGGAAAAAGAAAATTGTGGGGTTTGTGGGAGACATTAATCCAAATGCCATATGCTGGCAGTCTCATGCTGCCAGCACTGAAACACCTTCAGAATCACTAAATAACATTCTTAATTTTCTGTCTTAAAAATGATTGCTCCAGATATCAGGGAAACTCTAGACTTTTACCTCAGCAGAGGAGAGGAAACACAGCAGTAAAAATTTGTGGTACAATAAATAAAAATGTTCATAACTTGATTATGTTTGTTCAAGGAAAACAATGCAATTTAGTAGTTTTAGCTGATACAATTTCACAAAGTGGAAAACAATTCTAAACGAAGTCATTTGGGGGAAAAAATGTAAATTATAATTGTAAAATGTCTAAGAATATTTTACAGGCTGCCTAATAAGCCATAACTAAGAAAAAAATAAGGGTACATTAGTTTCAAGAAAAACAACAACATCCTGGCTGAGAGGGAACTGTTAAAACAATAATCTTCCTCTCTGTGAAAATAAAACAAGTAGAATAATGGGGAAGCTGAGAGTAACAAATACAGGACATAAATTTCTAACCAGAAAAGCTGATATACCTCTTTCCATAGGGCAAGACACTAAATACGTGGAATAAGGTAAGGTATTAAACACTTAAGCCCTAGGCTTTCCCTAAGAATAAAAATCCACCTTCCCTTCCCAGCCCAGCTGTGCTCCTGGTCACCTACTGGTGCCATTGGCAAAACAAAATCTTTGTCACTAATAGCAGAAAAAGGACTTAAAGATGTTTA
The DNA here is from genome assembly GCA_013397115.1 of Edolisoma coerulescens. Taxonomy (NCBI): domain Eukaryota; kingdom Metazoa; phylum Chordata; class Aves; order Passeriformes; family Campephagidae; genus Edolisoma; species Edolisoma coerulescens. Next base: position 270,474 of record VWZW01006556.1, read on the forward strand.
TGGATACAAAACAGAGATGTCATAGCTATTTCGTATGACTGTGTATCTTCCCCTCTGGTAATAAATTGGGAGGTTGTGAAATTGCAGCTAAACATTTGAAAAGACATAACTTCTCTCCAGGAAATGTAGTGGGCTGAGAAGCCGTTGTGGTGAGTGTTGTTGTGGCCACCAGGGAAGCCCTGAGGAAGGAGGGGAGGAAGCCACATCTCAGACCCGTTAGTATTTCAGTGGGCACTGCCAACCATAAGTCTGTTGGATCTTAGTCGCAGGAAAAATAGCATAAACCATGGTGGGGGGACTGGACTGATAACAATTTGAAAACAATATATTGAGTGTCAACAGATTGATAGAAAGCATTTTCCTGTCAGACTTGAGAGGTTTGTAATGTTGTTATAAAAGGTGACTGATATATATTATAATGTTGCCACTGTATATTTAGAGTTGTAGAGTGATTTTTTTTTTTCTTGAATGGCATTTTACACTTGTGTAGAAGTTAGGAGTGATAGAAAAGCAGTGATTTTAGTGTGATTTTAGCACACTAAAATAAGTAGCGCCTCCTTCGGCAGGATAGTAAGAAAAATTATTTACTTCAAGTGCAGTCTCTGAGTACTGGCCCCCTCCTTGTAATGTTTCATCAAACAGCTGAAGGGCAAGCTCCACTCTGAAGTAGTGACATGAGTAGAGAGCTAAGTCACATCTGAAAAAGATCAGTTTGAAAATTATGTCTTCAGTGTCCCTGTGCAGCTGGGCTTCCTCTGTGAAGCAGAGAAAACCAGACCTTCCCAGCTATCAGAAAAGACTGATATACTGAAAGTAGAAGAATATATTAGATGTTTTAAAAGTGGCATATGGGCAGGGACTTGACAATGTTAGCCTTATAGTAACAGTTAGATATCTCCAAGGGATATTCATGAATAATGAAACTCATTTTCAGGTTTCATCTTCGGGGAGTTCATAATTTTTCAGAACAGTTTCTTGCCAATGTTCTTTAGTGGTAATTATAGAAAAAGGTTAGCGCTTGCAGCAGGTCCTAGAAAAAAAGACTCAGAAATGGAATAGATAAATAGAACAATTAGGTAGTACTTAGTCTTCTTGTCCCCCACCCATACATTGTACTGATATTTAAGGCAATGACAGCAATTTATGGCTGTAAGAACTGGAGCTTGAGATGAGTTAAATTCTCATGTATTTAATAAGATTGAAGAATGCTCTAGAATGGCTTCAAGGTGTTGTTAATTCAATAACACACTCACTCTGGTAAGACTAGACTGCATGGAAATGTGATGTTTGTTTAGTGAGTTTGCTCATGAGAGCCAGGCCAGTGGTTTAGGAAATGTCTGTGCTTTCAGAGTAAAGAATACTAGGAGAACGAAATTTTGGACAAGTCTATAGGGAAGAGTACTCATTACTACATTCACTGATGTCTCTTCTCGATAACAGCATGACCAGTCCATTTACAAGAAGCAGAATGAGTTCTGAAAGGTTTTCTCCACCATCTCAGGTATACGAATGAATTTCATACTTGTTGGCCAAATTCATTAGGAAATCTTGGGTTTGAATGGAACAAATTTAGTGGCGATAAAGAGCAGGAGTCAGAAATGCTCTACATGAAAAGTGCTAAGGTTGCACAGAGTTACCTCAAGTTCCTCTATGCCATAACTTGTCTTAGGGTCTCACTTTTAAAGAAGAAAGGGAAATAATTATCTTCTTTATTTTCAGTTATGTTTCTAGTTCAGTGCAGGTTCAGCTGAAGTCTGTTTTTCACCAGGTTCAAAGTATGTTAGATCTGGTCTTAATCCTTCAGTGCTCCAATTCACTATTCCTGAGGCAATGGAACTGGAGCAACACACCTCCCCTTCATCAGGCTGCTTGTAAATGTAACTGCTTGAAGAGCAAATGCATTAGAATATTTTGCTGACTTGCTTGCAAAAACTATTTCCCCTTCGGTATTCCATTTGTCTCCTCTCATTTTTTAAGGCATGCTACAAATTCCTCACCACCATTCTTCCCTCCCATGGCATGCACTCGAAAAGGGGAATTCGATTTTAGAGAAAAACATGCTGTGTTCGAGAAATACACTTGGCACCTGCAATGTCTCAGTATATATTCTGGGGACAAAACAAAGAGTAGTTTTAAGAGTAGTGTGTTTCACCAAGTTCCCCCCCCAAGAGAGATACTAAGAGGTGTAATCTCCTCTCCCTTTGGCTGAAGATCAGGACAGCCTCTTTGCTTGTTCTGTGAGGGAGTCTCTCCTGCCAGGGTGTGCTGTGGTCCTGCTGGGCTGCCCTCAGGTGAGATGGTCTTGTGGCAAAGAGGTGCAGCACTGCTGGCTACAACACAGTGAATGTTTTTTTGGCTTTGTGATTCTGTCAGATGGATGCTTTAAGTCCCAAATCAAAGGGGCATGAGCAGAGCTGGGTTTTTGTTCCACCCTGATAATGTTTAGGCATGTTCTCCATGGCAGGCCTTGGGATATGTTATCGCTCTCACTGCAGTTGTGTTTCACACAGCCTTTGGGGCTTTTATAAGTTCCTCGCACTCTCCACGTGTGTGCTGCTATGGTGCTCCGGGAACCTTGTGATTGATTTAAAGATTCAAGACTGGGATGGGAAATGAAGAAACACAAATTTCTCCCCGAGTCCTTGGAAGCCAATACTTCTGGAGAGGCATCAGGTCTGCCTTCAAATCTCACCAAAGACAGCCTTTGCCCTGGTGTATGGGCAGCCCTCTCAGGGACAGCTTTTCCTCCTAAATATGTTCTCTGACTTGTGTAACCAAGCAGGTGGAGTCCAGCACCTTCCTCCACTTGCAAGCAGGCAAGCTAGTGTCCATGGGAGCAGGCAGATTGGCTCAGAGATGATGCTTCTTTCTGAAGGGCCTTTTGAGGTATTTCGTGCTCTCCCCGAGCCAGGCTGTATCGGCAAAGTTCACATCATCAGCGGGGTTGTTAAGCACAGGGGACAGACACAAATACAGCCCTAAATGGAAGATATGGGATGAAATGTAGCTTACAGCTCAGTTCAACAACGTGGACATCCCTCTGCCTGTCACATTCCCGACTGGGGATGCAATAGAGGATTTTGTTGCTTGTCTGTTTAAATACTGAGAAGTTAGATGCTTTCTTCTACAAAAGAAATGACGTAGTTTGACATGCTGTGTGAAAAAAGCACAGCACAAACTTTGCAACACAGTTGTGCTTTCCCCCCCTGCTTTTCTGCCAAAGTTATATGACTACAATGTCCTTTTAAAGTAGTATCTTCCTCCCTGTGTAAGTGATGCTATTTTCCTTCGTGGCTTATCCTGCCCACTCCTCTGGAGGCAAGTCTTAATTTTCATCACTAAACAAAATTCTACACTTTGTGTATTAGCAAGAAAGTAACGTAATGATCCCTCCTTCCAACCCCAGTTGCAGTAACCATCTGGAGACCTCCCCGTTCAACTTTGGATGAACTTCAGCTGAAGTATGAGAGCCACTTTGGCTCCATACAAGCTGTTCCAAGCCTCATTGTTGCTATTAGCAGTTTGTCTTAGTGACAAGGCTGCATTTTGCCTATTGAAGGTTCGGTTTTAGTGATTCAGCGTGTTTCCATTGTCCACAATTGAGAGTAGATCATTCAGGCTCTTATGTTTCCAGTGCTGTGGATACAATAGCTCATTATCCTGGGGTGGCTTTTTTGTTGGCATTTTTATGGGGGTTTTGGATAGATGCATAATAGATGCAAGCTCTTTTCAGGGGCAAGTTCTTTTCTTGATATCCATGCACAGTGTTTATTGCAATGGGACTCTATGTGATTTTAGCCTTCAAAGCAAGCCAGTAATAAAATAGAGTGAGGGCTGAAACCCTAAGTTTTGTTAAGAAAGGCTGCAGCTCCTCAGCCTGTATCTAGCTTTGTCAATAGGTGGTTGCATCTACACGATTCATCAGGGCCCAGGTGAGACTTACAGAAGCCACACAGAAGAAGATTAGATTTTATTGTCCTCTAAGTCCATTGGCAGCAGTGGCTTGGAAAATGATTGCAATGAGGGTGAAGTTATGGTGATAAGGAAAGTTATTTGAAGGACACATTCTTTGTTTCTGATGACATGAAGCTGGGAGTTACTGTCAAAACAGTGGAGAGTTGGACTCTACAGGAAAAACTGGAAAACTCCGACAATAAGTGATGAGAAGGAGTACAAGGTCATGAACCTAGAAGCTTAATAATGAGCTCCCAGCTCATACGGGAAATGCCTATCCACTGAAAGCAACCGAGGCAGAGCAAGCCCTGAGTGCACCGGTTAATCATAAATTGGCTCTGAGCTACAGGTATGGTGTAATGTGGCTGAGTAAAGGACGAGTGTGAGTCCAGAGTGTTCTGGAGAAGAGTTTTTCAGGAGTGGCAGGGAAATATTAATGCTGTTGTGCTCTTAAAACTGCACCTGCCATTGTCTTTACAATATTTGTCACCACCTATGTTGGAAGACATGGATTCAGCTGGAGCAGGTGCAGTGGATGGCTACAGGGATTAGCACAGGGCACTCTAATATAGAGGAGTAAACTGTTCTAGCGGAATAAAGGCCAGGGAAGAATGTAACTCTGCTCTATAAATACAAGCTTGAATTAAACACAATAAGTGAGAAGGCATATTTAAACGAAAGAACAATACTGCCTTGAGTAAATAGGTGTGTGTGGCTTGGCCGTGATTTAAGTTTCTAAACAAAAGGTTCTTGAATATTAATAGGAGAAAGAAACAAAAAATACTTGTTAGATTTTTATAATGGACATAACTGTATGAAATGGTTATCTATGAAGAGAAATCAAGCCCACATGGTCCCTTTTGCAGTGTGTTCCTAGGCTTCCTGAAGTATATCGATAATAACATGCTTTGATCTTTGTTAAACATGTATTTTATGTGTCTGCGGTAGACATTATATGTACCTGAGTAGCACATACTTTGGCACTAAAAGCTTGCGAATGCAAGTCTTAAACACTCTGGTCATGGACTAAATCAAGCTGCCTCTCTGTTCAGAGAGGTACAATTTATAAAAAGTACCCACTGTCAAAGATTTCAACTTAGGAGCATGAAGTCAGGGCCCCTCCTTCACCAGAATACTTCTGATGAGCTTTGTGGGTCCTTTTCAACTCAGAATATTGAGATTATGTGTGCTTCCTCATCCCCATGTCCTTTATCTCTTCAATCTTCCTCTCCCAAGTCTGGCTACTTGAATGAGTTATCAGCTTTTATGACACTTAATCCTTTCCCTCTTTTGTGTGCTTTCTACCTCCTGATGCTTCTCAGCTTGCCTAGACAACGTTTCTCTGCTTCTCAGTGTCACTTCCCAAGCTGAAACGTCCCCTCCTGGGTGGCACAATGAAGTGCCTCCATACAGTGCCTCCACACAGTGCAGTGCAGGAGCTTGCCTCCCCTTTGGGACTGGTGCTAGCAGACAGCAGCTGCAACCCAGCAGTTGTCCCAGGTCACAGTACAGTCCGGGCAGGTGCCCGGTTGCTGCTAGCAAGTACTGACCACCTACTGCTCCTGCTCCTGCTCCCTTATCTTACACTTTCCCGCAGCAGCCTTTCAGACAGTCTGTCCTCTGCCCTTTCCTCTCCCACCATAATGCACCATCCCCTGAAGGGAGCCTCTAGCCGAGGAATCCCCGTTGTGCCCCAGGTGTCTGAGCTGGCACACGTGACAGTACCCTGTACACCATGTGTCACTATCAGTGCAGCAAGGCAGGACCCACAAATCCCTCCATCACTGGCTGTCACACACAGTGACATACAAGAACAGTCTCTTCAGCTAAAAAAGATTCAGTTTCCAGATCTTTGAAGTCCATTTCATCACATATTGTGCTGCGGACTCGGCTTGCAACTCTCTTACAGCACTTTCACCCTTACTGTGTGGGTATCAGACCACAGCCCACACTGTAAAATGGCACAGGACATGGCAAAGTGCCCTGGCTACGTTCCTGCTGCTTTCCCTGAGTGCCCTGCACCCCTGAGCTAAAGACACCTTTTTTTGCCGTTCAACAGCGAGTACATGAGAATGCCTGTGCTGGGTGGGAAAAACCCTTACTTCTGCTTACAAAGAAAGGTTAGCTTGGAATAGCTTAATTGCATCTGGACATCAGTCAATTGAAGGTGTGGTGAGCTAATTAAGAAGATAGTGTTTTTCATTTGCTGCCTCTTTCTAACGTTCCTGTAACTGGTATCTTCTTTTTTATTTGAGAGACAGATGGAAAAATAACAAACTTAGATAAACCTTTTTTTGCTCCTCTGACTTTTTTGCTTATTTCCTTGCCCTCTCTGGTGGCATTGTGGGCATCAATGTAGCATGAAGTATGACTCCCATATAACTCCAGCTGAGATTTTTAGGCATGCTGTGCACACCTATTCCTCCCTTTTCAGTTGCCCATCTGTATGCGAGTCCAGTGATACTGCTGTCAGTATTCTGGGGGGCAAAGCTGAGGGGGAGGCCTGTGGGATTCCCCAGGTAGGGTACAAAGCCCATTCCCTATTGCAACTTTCCAGACAGATTAGTTCCTGTGTGAATCATAAAACTCGTGGAGAAATGACTAGCACTGTGGAAGGGGAAGTTATAATGAATTTGCAGTTACTATTAAGTGCATGATACCTGAAAACTAGAAATGCAAGAACAGAGAAGTAGCAGCACTCAGGTTAAATTTTGCTTTGAATTTCTCCTTTTTATGAGTGCTCTTAAAGAGGGCGAGGGAAAAGCTCATATGTGGAAACCGCATAAAGTGCAATATCAGACAGCAGTTGTATTTAAAAACATCTTAAGCAAAAGCTCTTAACAATTTTCCCCTCAGAAGTAACTTTTTCCACTATACAATGTCCTTACAGGTTCTCATTACTTGAAGAAAAAACAATATGCGCCAAAACCCAGACTGCTTGTTTGCTAAAGCTCAAGCTATTGTTTCTTTCAGGAAACACTGGAATTATCTGGGCTCACTATGTGCTAAGGTTACACCTACCTCCCACTGTGGCTGTGCTGCAATGCCATGAAACTTCCAACTCCATTGTTTCAGTGGACTGTTTCTCAAGACAGCGGTACAAAATGTTTGTATAGGCAGGGTTTTGGGGTTTTCCTTTTTTTTTTTTTTTCCCCTCCAGACCTTCCTGCTCCTTGGAATTCCTTTACTCCTGTAACAAGGGGTTTTGAGAGTCTAATTATCTGGCATAGAAACTTTTCTGTTCATAACTCTGGAGCCGTGACTTGGCCCAGGGAGCAGCTGCACAAAGCTGTGCTCCAAGACACCCCTCACAGCCACAATACCTATAGATAGGCTGGGGTGTTAAGCTCCTTTGGGAACTGCTGGGGGGTCCAGAGTCAACTACCGGTTTTTCTAATATAAAAACAGCAGAAGTCTCTTAGCTATCCTCCTGCACTGTGTAAGGAACTCTTGCTTACATCCTCAAGCAGCTTGACCAAACTGGTTCCTAAGTTCTTACCTCTGGTTTGATGAAATTGCAGCCTTAGAAAGGGGAGGGCAGAAAGAGCATATAGGCATATGGTCCCCAAAAACGCAAACCAGCTAGGAGTGGGAGCAGGATAGAAGCCTTGTTGAGGCTGCTGTGAATCTGATAACCCAGAAATTTAAGAATCTACCCAGGAGATTGGTTTTTAAGTCTCTACAACTGTTAATTCAACTGCTAACATCCAGTTATAAATGCCAGGCAGAATGGGTGTCTGGCTGGTTGGCTGGTACCTCCCCCACTGTGTATTTCACCACACAGTCGTTCTATGCTCAGAAATCTGCCAGCAGCAGAAACTCTGAGGGACCTGTGTCAGAACAGGTTGACGCTGTGATCTTCTGAATGCTCCTTTAGAGGGTTCTGCAGACTGGACTTAGAGCCCCACTCCAAAAAAAGGTAGTGCAGATACAGGGACCCTCCACCTACCCCTCCTTTAACTGCCTGGGAAACATGGAGTGGGGATCTATGCCTTGTTCCAGTTTTCCCATCAGCGATCTCTCTACATCAGAGAAGGTTTTAAGAGAAAGACTGCCAAGCATAAGCAGTGATCTTTAGGTGGGTCCGAAGTCAGTCCAGAATTAATTTCCAAGGGAAAGCACAGTCCTCAGCTTTTTCTCTTCTGTAACACTCCAAGGTGCTTCATGTCTCTCTGGGAATGCTCTCCCCAGCCAGGATTTTATCTCAAACTCTGGGCCAAAGACACTGACCTGTACTTTCAGAAACAGCAAGTGGTAGGTCTGGGTTTGGGACGTGACTGCACATCAAAGAGCAGCTCTTCCAAGTATATATCCAGGTACAGCAACTTGGATAACCTCACCCAGAGCTCTGGTCAGCAAGCTGCTGTAAGACAAGATTACAGCACACCTAAATTACTGAGCAAGACAATAGTAAAAATATTTTATTAGGATCCTCAATTCATCATCACCCACTAATAGAAAAAGCAAGTTCCCTAAAGACTGTTCTATGGAAAAAGCCAGATAGAGTGAGGCTGCAAATAGGCTGTACCTTGATTTTTAGTATTTAAAAATTTAATTTAGATTTTTTAATGTGGGGTTTTTAGTTGTGTACCATTTTAATCATGTGGGAAAGGTATTGAAAAAGCTCACTTTGGCATATGAAAAATTCACCAATTCACCCGCAACTTTTAGAAATAAGGTTTTTCTTTTTTCTATGGGTGAATACAGTATATGACAAGATGTAATTCAGGAAGATTGTTTACGTTTCCATAGGAAATTCCATCTCAGTCATTTTCCCCCCTCTACACCTTTTACATCTGTGCTTGTACATGCTGTAGACTATGATTGAAAGTGAATCTGATGCATAACCATCTACAAACTTCATCATTCATGTTTTTAACTTTCAAGAAATGGAAACTGCAACATTTGAAACAGGTTAATAGTTGCTTAGTAAGTCTTCCAGTCTACAAGATACGATGGTTTGGAAATTCAGTTCCAATTACTATTGTGTTGAATGACTGTCCATGAAAGAAGAGGTGGCACTACTCCTATAGGGAGTCACACTGATTAAGATCTCTTTCTTAGTAAGTATTTAAGTATTGATTATAAAGAACAGTGATGAAAGAAAAAGAAAAGAACTCAAGGACTAGTAGTACACACCTTTCCCCAGAAGACACCTGGAATTCATCATTCTTACATGGATGTAATCTGCGTGATTTGTAAACCCAGAAGTTATTTCCACTTCCTGCACAAGTTAGGTAGAAGTAGGGAATATTTCTGGTTTTTTAAATGAACTAACATTTTCACATCTTGAATTTTCATAAAAAAGGGATCTAAATGCAGGTGTGATTTAGCTTTCTCACAATGACCTTAATAAGCATCACATAACAGATGCGTAGATGAGGCATTTAGGGATATGACTGAGTGGTGAACTTTGCAGTGCTGGGTTGGACTTGATCTTACAAGTCTTTTCTAATCTAAAGGATTCTGTGGTTCTATGTTATTCCTTTGTTTCCTTTTGTATTTAACTCTTGCTGAACAGATCCTCAATACCTTTGTTCCAACAGAGCTTGTCTGGTTGTTGTCATTACAGAAGTCTACTCTCCAGAAGGAAACCAAGCCCTTTGGCAACCACGAAGTTTTAACACAAAGTTCAAGTTAATTAACTGGTCAGATACCTTACACACCCTCTGGGGATGAAAAAAATCAGCTTCACAGGCATAAGATTCATAATTTCAACTTGGTGCTTTTAATATCAGTAAGAAATGGCTCTTAATAACATAGGCATATTTACTTATTGATTCACTTTGCCTTAATTACACAGTAACAACCTGTCATGATTCCATAGTGATTACTGCATAACATCTTCTTAAAACAGATTATTACTTCTGCAAAAGACAATTAATGGCAGAAATACATTTTTAGACCATCCCCACAGCTTTCTTGCTCTAGCTGACTAGCAAGTCCCATGCTATGAAAAAGACGCAGCTTTCTGATGCTGAGAGACACCATGGTCATGCTTCTTTACTTCTTCTAGTTGAATCATTGGGAATTGTACTTGTTTTTCAAACCATTTGGCGACAGTGAGAAGCTGCTTCTCCTGGAATGAACGTCCAATGAACTGAAGCCCAACTGGCAAGCCTCTCTCTGAAAGAGCTGTAGGAACATTTATGGCTGGCAGTCCTGAAAGAAAAAAAAATACACATGCAAAAACTTACTATTAAACCTTAGTTGGAGCAACTGTTGTATCAATTTTAAGAGAACCAGAAAAAAATTATGTTGAGAAAAAATATTAGGTAAAATAATTTGATTCAATGAAATGAATACTAGATGATCACAAGAAATTATTTAGAGAGATTTAAGGAGTTGGCATCCTCTGAAAAAGATAATCAGCTCTCCTTAGAAAGAGATTCCTGTCTCTGGAACAGATTCATCTTACCTGCAGCCCACACTCAGCTCCAAGATGCCCCACTTTAAAATTTAGTCTTACATTTTCAAGTATTTAATAAACTGTCCTTATACCTGGTTATCACTGTAAGACTTACAACATGGGGGTGAAATATCTTGGTTTTAAAGAGAAGGTCAAATAGCTAAAGGGACCAGACATTTAAAATGACTAGGCAGGGGAAAACATAATTGAATTCCTGACCCTACTCACCAGCCATGTTTGCAGCCTGTGTCAGGATGTCATCTTGAGCGCTGCGTGTCCTGTTGTCTTCTTGGATGAATTCCGTGTATGGTGCTGCATCACTCAGAGTGGTGGGAGTGAGTAAAATATCAACACCACTCCTGAAAACCTTCACGAAGTCATTGGCAATGAGACGTCTCACTTTCTGTGCCTTGACAAAGTACTTCTCATAGTTCCTAGAAAGAAATAGGGACATAAGGGCCTGACAGTTTAATTCCCAAAATACAGAACTTTACTTCTTAGTTACTGTGGAAAAGACAAGCCCAGTAATCCTTTTCGATAAAATTTTGACTCAGACTGGAATCTTAGTCACCACACATGTGTTTATGCTCTCACAGCAGTGAAGCTGCCAGAGGAAGAAGAGATGAGGGCATAAAGCTGAAGGAAGGTGAAGGAAAAACAAAACCCTACTTTACAATAATTAACTAAAAATCAAAACAACACTTTTATGACTATTTGGAAACTACACTGCATATTCAATTTCACAGAATCATGGAAAATGCCGAGTTGGAAGGGACACATCAAGATCATGGAGTCCAACTCCTGGCCCTGTGCAGGACACCCCAAGAACCACACAATGTGCCTGAGAGCACAACTCAGACTAGCCTGGTGCTGTGACCACTTCCCTGGGGAGTCTGTTCCAGTGCTCAACCACCCTCTGGGTGAAAAGCTGGTATCTAACCTAATTTTGCTGTAGGGCAGCACAGCAAAATCTAGAAAATAAAGAACTATACAGGTCTGAAAAATAGGAATTAACCATTTAGGACTCAATCCAGCAAGATACTTGAAGCATATGAAAAAGTCCCATCATCTGTGGAGGACTCCAAATGGATTTAAAACTATGTATGTGGTTGTAGTATACTTCTCTGTAGAATACTATAAAGACCTTATCTTTACCCTTTTTTTTCCCCCTCATGTAAACATGTGGTCTATGGATTTGTGTCTTTATACAACTGAAGCAGAAACACATTAATCAGCTTTATGTCTATTGTTCCTTTTAACTTCATATGCAGAACTGGTAGATGTGGAATCTTAAATTCAGAGAAGCTCAGTTTCAAAGGTAACTGTCATCTAAACCCTCAGCTATTTGGGAAAGAAAAAAAAAGTAAAGTGAAAGAAAAATGGAGGGGTGTATTACCAACTGCTACATGCCAGAGTGTTTATAGATAAAACAACTGAAACTGCCCAAACTCCACTTTGTTAGAGTAATCTAAAGATTTAAGATTCCAAAAAACAGCAATGAAAATGGTTATTAGCAATGAAAATGGTTATTAGCAATAAACAGCAGATTCAAGTTAATAAATTCTATAATGGGAATTAGACCTTTTCCTACAATCATTTCAGAAATCAACCTAGTTGGTAACTTCAAAAAGTCCCTAAATGCTGTCTTTTAAATATCTCCAGGGATGGGGAGTTCACCACTTCCCTTGACAGCCAGTTCCAACGCCTGACAACCCTTACAGTGAAGACATTTTTCCTAATAGCCAATGTAAACCTCATGGGGTGCAACCTAAGGCTGCTTCCTCTTCTTGTATCACTTGTTACCTGGGAGAAGAGACTGACTCCCACCTCACCACAAACTCTTTTCAGGTAGTTGTAGGGAGGGTGATAAGGTCCCTCCTTTGCTCCAGGCTAAACAACCCCAGCTTCCTCAGCTGCTCCTCACAGGACTTGTGCTCCTGACCCTTCACCAGCTCTGTTGTCCTTCTCTGGACTCACTCTGGCACCTCAATGTCCTTTTTGTAGTGAGAGGCCCAGAACTGGACACAGGATTTGAGGTGTGGCCTCACCAGTGCTGAGTACTGAGGGACAATCACTGCCCTGGTCCTGCTGGCCACTCTATTGCTGATACAGGCCAGCATGCCATTGTCCTTCTTGGCCACCTCGGCACACACTGGGTCATGTTCAGCTGCTGTTGACCAGCACCCCCAGGTCCTTTTCCACTGGGCAGCTTTGGAGCCACTCTGCCCCAGCCTGTGGCACTGCCTGGGGTTGTTGTGACCCAAGGGCAGGACCCGGCACTGGGCCTTGTAGAACCTCATACAACTGGCCTCAGCCCACTGATCCAGCCTGTCCAGATCCCTCTGCAGAGCCATCCTACCCTCCTGCAGATCAACACTACCACTCAAATTAGAGTTGTCTGCAAACTTGCCGAGGGAGGACCCGATCCCCTTGTCCACGTTGTCTCTAAAGATGTTACACAGAAGTTCTTCAACAATCACCCAGTCATTTTAAAGCTTTGAAAAGCAAGATAAAAATAAGCTGTAAAAGGCACCATTTGCAGGAGACACAGATGGGTTTTCTCTACTACTTATTCTAAGAATGCTTTCTGAACCCTGCACTCTGTTCTTCAAACGTAATTTACTGTGGAACAGGAACACAACTCCCCTGTTCAATCTCGGTGGAAGCCAATCGTGTATTCCTTCACAGAAGGATTTTAAAATGTGAATTTTAAAGCAGCCTTAGGAAAGCTGATCTGGACAGTTGTAAGCAGAGGGAGCACACTTGGCAGGAATATCGGCATTCCATAAAAGCTGGTTGTTTCAGACTGACTGACAACATTCCTGTCTCTGAGAGCAATTAGAAGTCACATCTGATGAATACTGTTGCTGACAGAGCTCTTTCTAAGCAAGTGCACTACAGAGACTGATTACACGCCTAATATTTTTGTTAGTCTCTGAACAAATTCAGACAGAGAAAAACAGCACTTTTACTAACATAAATTAGGACTGCTGGATAAGGATTGAAAACTAAAAACGTAAAATTGATCCATGCACCAGCTTCTCTACGTGAGCTGGATAAAACCCTGACTTTCTGTAAAGACATCAGTTCAGTACTTCTGCCAATGCTTCTCTTTCCCTGTACACTGAGGCAGAGAGCTGCAGTTAATTTAATTGCTTTGTCTCTGGCTTTCCCTAGAAGACCTCGCTACAATGTACCAGCAGTTTTTCTATGCAGGTTTAATGAGATTAACAGCTACAGAACTTCTAACACTAGGACAGTAATGACTTCAGTATGATTTCAATGTCATACCATAGAGTAGATTTCTCCCTAATTTAACTAATGGATGCCAATAATGCTCTGGTAGGGGAAAAAAAATATCACTAAGTTGTTTTACTTATTTAATTTAGGAGGCTCACTGGTAAGACTCAGGGAAAACATTTTTGTTCATTATTAACAGTTCACTAGGTATTATAGAGCTAAAGCAATAATAAAAATACAAACAGCTACTAGTGTAAGGGCAATTTCTTTTTCATGTCATGATGAACAAGTAACCACCATTTTCTCAAAAATGTGTTAACCTGGCAAAGCTGAATTTCAAGATGTTGTGCTTACTGTTTCAACAAGAAGTAGTTTCCTGACAGAATCCTTCCTCTTACAACATCATTGAAGCCTTCTCGCCGTGTTGCAGCATACATACTTTCTGTGGACTCCTTCTTGTCAGAACGGTGTCCTGAAAAGGCATTTTGGGTATTAATACTTCTTGTAATCCTTAAGATTTTATAACATCAGGTAAGGTTATACATAGTAATACAATAGGTCAGTTTGCTGCAGTCTGACATGCTACTATTGTGGAAAAACAAAAAAACATATTCCTGTTTTATTATGGAAATACTAAACTAGATTTTGAGCCCAGATGCTGATATGCCTAGTAGTGAAATACATTAAAATATGTATTTATTGACACATTTTTATCTCCACGAGGTTTTTTATTATATTCCACCTTGGAGAAACAACATCAAGCATCCAACTGTAAACAAAACACCTTTAAAAACTAACACTTTCACATGGCATCCAGCAGTGTCTCCACTGTCTAAAAAAAAAAAGGTTTTCAAAGGCCTTACCATATTCCAGTCCATCAAACCTGGCCATATTTGATGCCACTTCTGCTGTGCACAGCACATGATAGCAGACAATTGAGTAAGGAGTGTGTGGCAGGCTCACTTCAACCACTTTAGCACCTGCATTCTTAAAGAGGTCAGCAGCCTTTGACCAGAGAGCCAGTATTTCACAAGACAGCCCTGGTGCACGATATTCCTTAGTGGAAAAACAAGAGGAGGAGTTATTTTACACACTGATTTACTTCTAATAGCAACCAAACCACAAATACTCCTTGCTAAAAATACACTGAAACCATTATCTCACCACTATATGATTTAAAGGACTTATTAAAGCTTTTTGCATCTACTAAATCCTATACAACCAAGGAGTATTAAATTAACAGGATTCAGTCTTCTTAAGAGTATTATGTTCATCTCAGTAGGATCAACATATGTATCACAGATCATGGAATTTCAGCAGTTCCTTCTGAAGGAGTAATTGCCCAGTTATCCCCTTATTTATCTATCAAGACTGTACTGCACTGCTCTGCAGCCACGGGTAGAAATTCTTCAGGTCTAAATCCTAAGACTAGGGCTGCTGCGAGCAGGAAAGATAAAAAGATATGGCCACAGCATATCAGTGGCAACTGGCACACCTCAGTGAAACAAATAAAACCACCCACCAAAGAACTACAATCAGGGAGTTGGGAGAAGACTTAGATTAGCTACATTCCTGTTTCACAGCCAAATTACAGATATTCTATTAAAATTCCCTATTTTTGAAGATACTTGCTTTAGTTCTAACCCATAGTATCAGGGTCATAATACTGTCTCATTTCTGAGTAGCTATGACCCAAGTTCAATGTATGCATGTATCTGTTTAGAACAACCTGTAGCAGTAGAAAAAACTGTCCAAAGGATAGGAATAATTAACCAATATCACCATTTTAGATTTATCAAAATTTAAACAGTATGCAGCTGATCAATTTTGCAGGCATGTAATTTTTGCATTTCACAGATTGTGAATAATTGGTCAGTGGACATCTCTGCTTATCAAATTAAATCTTTTGGTATGCCTGTTCTAGCTTAGCTTCCAATACTGAGAATCCAACCAACAAATGTTATTCACATTGTCTCTTTGAAGGCAGAGCCTTTATTAAATTAAAAATAGGCTGAAGTCCCAAACTTTGTTCCTAAATTTCAAGTACTCTTATAGTTACAAACATGATTGAATTGCATACACCAGATGCCAACTTACAGATGTCTTTCAGTTCTTATTAGAACTCTGCAAATCAAAGCTCCTTGTGCCATTCAACTGCCTTTAAAATTCTGCTCTGTATTAACACAGTGCCATTTAGGCAAGTATCTCAATGCTCTGCACAAACCAGTACCAAGCTCACTGCATGGGAAGGCACCAAAAGCAACTTGTTTGAGGTTACAGACATGACTAATGAAAGAGCAACAGAGGGAATTAAGAACTGAAGTTCCCCATTTCCCCTGAAGTTCCTGACAGTGCCTCCCACCACGATGAGAAAATGTTTTAGATGATGCACTAGTGTATGCCTCCTCCAAACTGCCTGAACAGGCAACAGAGCACACACATACTGCTCTTTTCCAGGAGCCGCTCGTACTGCATTCACTGTTTCAAATCACAGGAGACTGGGGGGTGGTGGGCAAGACACAAGTATTTTTTTGTTAGGTGTCTTTTATTTGTTCTTCTTGTCCACAACTGTTAACAGGATTTAAATGTTACCTTTGGAATTCCTATTGAAAGCTTGCTGACATCAGTCAAATTAGGTAGCTCAAATGGCTTAAAGTCATCCTGAATTGTGGTAGAGTCCTTAGGATCATGTCCAGCAAGTGAACCTGAAATATGACACGACATGTGAAGACCAGGAAAACGTACATTAGTTAGTCAGAATTCAGTTTGTTTTGAGGAAATGTTGTAAACAAAGATGTATGACGTAGTAATACCTAACAAAACTGCTGCATCATCCACACATCTGGTTAGGATTCCTGGCACATCCATGGAGTTCACTAGAGGAATGAGACCATGGCGAGAGATCAGTCCATATGTTGGCTTTAAACCTACAACACCACAGTGAGCAGCAGGGTTTCGGGTAGATCCTCCTGTGTCTGACCCTAAGGCTCTATGGTTTCAAAAGGATCATCATTAGTAAGACAATTCAGAACATTTTCAAATCATAAGAATGTGTGGCTTTAAGATGCATGGATTTAAAATCTTGTGAACTCTTCCAGATCAGAAGTCATAATCACACAGCCTAAATTCCAGTCTGCTCTCTATGTCTGTTTTTTATCAGTTCTCTGATTTTACTTAGGGTCTCTGAATTAGCCATTAGGAGAGTCCAGTTCTCTTCACAAAGCAGAGGCAGATAGGTAGAATTCAGACCATCTGAAAATGGCCCCAAATGTCTTCTTCTGCCCTCTCTGTTGGTCTGCTCCAATACTGCGGACTCCAAATGATACATCTCATGTGATTTAGGGTACAATTTTCAACACTGATATCTTATTTATTGGGTAGCCAATGCACCACGAATCAGCATTTTCCAGTAAACAAGTGAAGAGCGACACTTCTTGCCCCTAACAAGAGGGCATACTTTGGAAAGTCTAAGATGTTTCTCCTGTTTCCAAACCTACAAAGATTGGATCAGAACTCCCAGTTTACAGTAGCTTAGGTACAATTAAAACACATAGGTACAATTAAAACACAGTATTTTATTATTATTATTATTATTTTGAAGTTGACTTCCATTTTTTGTTCACAGGTGAAACCTGTTCTTTCTAAATTGAAGTTTTTATTTCAAAAATTGTATCGAAATGAAACACGCTGTTCTCTTGTTTTTAATAAATTTAACTCAAGCAGCATTAAAAAGATACAGCAGTTTTTATTCAGATCTTTGCCGAAACAAATTTAAACTTCAGAAAAAGGTATAATTTTTATTGAAGAGAGTATATGACTTTTCCCGTAGGCATTTGTTTCTGAGATAGGTGAACCAATTCAATTGACTTTCCTAAAGTGGAATTTTTTTCAAAGTTTTTCTGTTGATTTAAAACATCCTCTATTTTATAGCATTTTTGGACATCTAAATCTCGAATTGAAAATACAAAGACTGGCAGCATTCCTGGTGCTTGAAAGACACTAATAGGGTGGATATACAATAGGTTATAGGCAATAAAATAGCTGGACAAAAAATCTCCCTGATCTGACAATGTGCTGAGCAGTGCAAAATGGGAGCCCAGCAACATGAGGAAAGGTGCCAGACCCTCTCAGCACCAGCCCATTCTGGCTCAGCATAAGGACCAGCAGTCCTTGGGAATGGCTGCACAGAGCTCAATTTCAACAGTATTAAAATGTCGAGTAGGTTATATCCCAGTTAAGGGTAAGGAGATGAAGAGATACATAATTTTAAAAAATAATTTAAAAAGCTGTAATCAACATTAGCAAGAATATTTTAACAACAAAATAGATGCTTGTAATGTAGTCTATGGGTAAACAAGGATAAAGTAACTAGAGAGCATTTTCAAAAACCTTTCAATAAGAGCACAATTGAAATAATCTTCTATAAAACATGCTCTAACATGTAACTCTAAAAATTGCATAAAATGCAAGGTGTAAAGGTTTGTGATCAGTTTTCTTCTAACAGTCAGATGGGGAAGATAGTATAGACAATTGATTTGCTAAATGGTGTGTCGCTATTCCCTACAGTTAATAATTTCTATTAAAAAAAATCCAGCTTGTTTAAATTCCTTTAGGAAAAAAACTCCAAACAACCATAAACCCCACTTGCCTAAAAAACTCCCCAATGCTGAAACTGTCTTCTAACTTAAAAACAGGGAAGTTTATAAGTATCCGTGTAGTAATTACTCTGTACTTTGTTAAATCGGGGATTTGAAAGCTTTTAGGTCCCAAATCTCACGTACTATTACGTAACTATGCTATAAAAACAAAGGAGGGGAGCAAAGATTATTATACTGTTACAAATGAAGGGATCTCTTAATTTGCTGAATTACATTGTCAGTGTGTATTTGTGTAATGCACTTAGTGAGGAAGAGAATGTGTCACAAACCCTGTAAGACTTTTTGATAGATTATGTGGGAATAAAACTGTCACTCCTTTACTGCCATCATAATTTTCTTTCACGCAGTGCAAAGTGGTCATACCACTGGATAATGCTTGAAATGAGTAAATCTGAATTTGCCTGCATGGATTAATTCTGGCTTCATGATATGCCACAAATAACCTAGGGATGCTGAAATAAGTTTTTGCATGCCAGTGCCAATAACCCTCCTGTTCATACTAGCATATGAGAAAATTATAAAATTAAAACATTCCAACGTATTTTGAGACATTTAGGGAAAGACAATTTTAAAAGCCTCTTACGCAAAACATGTGAAAGATGACACTGCAGCCGCGCTGCCTCCTGAACTCCCTCCTGTTATTACCCAGTTAGACTCTTTGTCTTCAGAATGGGATTTTGGGACAGACTTTTCCTTGTACTGTTTTGAATAACTCCAGGGATTTCTGACTGGTCCAAATACTCCATCCGTACTCCCAGATCTAAGATAGTCAGATAAGACAAATACAGACAGAAGTGACAGATGACACACTGTATTCACCAATTCAATTTTTTTAATCCAATTCCTCATCCTCCTTGCAAATTCAATTTCAACACAAGAAGACTAGTGTATGTAAATCCTCATGCAGTCAACTTCTACAGCATTACATACAACTGTAAAATTTATAGCTCTTCATCAATTTCTGACACAGAACCTGAACTGGTACCTCTTTCTAACTTCTGCTAATGACACTGAAACAAACACAGTCACAAAGACATAAAACTGATTTAAGCTATGTAAAAGTAATGGAGCACATCTCTTTCAAAACAACGGTATTCTGTTTTTCCAGCCCTGCATTTGATGCAAGATCACAGTCATGAGGAAAAACATGCTGCTTAAGGTGGAGAAAGAGCTCCACAATACCAGGAACAAGCATTTCTCTGAAATGGCACACTATTATTCACTCTTGTAGCCCTCTGCAAAGGCCACAGTTCACTGGTTCAAAATGCCAGACTGGCTTCTCAGAAACTGGTTGCAGTCAGCTTGTGTCACCTAAGTGTGAGCTGCCACCAGAAGCAGGAGCAGGGGGTACTGTCCTCCTTCCTCAGGACCTCTACCCCATGCTCTCCCTGACTCCAAGGTGCCAGTGTTACCAACCAAATCATCAGACAGAACAGGCAGCTGACAGCAGCTGAAAACCAACCTTATTGAGACATCATCACTTTAGAGCTGGATCCGCTCCCTGATCAAGAGATCATGCAAACACACAGACCAGAAATGAGAAGCCCGTATTGGGATAAGCCTTTTTAGGAAAATGCTGTGCTTTAATGAACTTAGACCTGTAGTAATACCGCATAATCAGGTTTTTCCCAAGTTTTTGCCAGCTCTTCCTCTAAGGAATATCTTTTTCACACAGAAATTACTTTATTCAAAACAATACAGTCAAAGTATTTCCGCCCCATCCATGTGAATTTCCAATCAAACCTGGGACTTCGGTTTAGGTAAAAAACCAAAATACAGCACTGACTGTTTTTCACAGGTAACTAAAGTCCCAAAGATTTCCTTCCAGACCTAGCAGTGATTCCCATCCCTAACAGCCCGATGCAGTTCTCTGCTACACTTGGCTGACTTCACTGATTTGCGGAAGAATCAATTTGTAGGAGCATTTTTCAATGTGCTCCTGACAAAAAGTCACCAACAGTAGCTTAGGCAATTTAAAAGTGTTGCTCTCGATTAGCCTGTGTGCAGCAAGTCAGGGAGTACCCACACAAATTACCCAGTGGCCGACTGGCAGAGGCAGTGACTGCCAGCGGGGGCATGATAATAATTACCTAAGGGCAAAAAGCCATCAGTAAGGAGAGTGAAAAAGGCAGCAATTAACTGTGTTGTAACCAATTCTACTAACACACTTAATCTAAAAGAAGGCCACTTGTCCTTCTGCAAAGGCTGGACTGCTTCCTACATCTCGAGCACAGTCACATTTGAACACAATGTTCACAAAACTCAGTGTCTGTATCATTTACACAACACTATAAATGCTCAGGGAGAAGTTCATGCAGCTCTGTGTATCCTTCCAGTAAGTATTCATTATTGTCTCGCCTCACAGAAACACGAGTTAAGGATTACAGGTAGCTTAGAACAGATGGTGTGTATGCTGTTTTATGTACAATCACACATTAAAAACAATAAACATCACTCACCCCATTGCAAATTCATCTAGGTTTGTTTTACCTAAAAGCACAGCTCCCTGATCCAGTAATTTCTGAACTACTGTAGCATTGTAAGGAGAAATATAACCTGAAAACAATCAGAACAATTAAGAGCAAGTGGTGAGATACAAATTATTTTTACAAGTAGCTACTCAGAACATTTTGAAGTTGTCATTACCACTTAGACCTTACATAACCTAGGATGAGAACTATGACAGTGACATGAGACCTCACGTAGTAACCAATTCACGTTGTGAATGATGACAGGGGCTTCTCCACTCCCACTTACATCAGGAACAAGGACACCACTCCTAATACTCATTGCAATCAATCACAACAGGTCTGAGAACATGCTTTAGGGAAAAGCATCTCAGGTAATATAACAATTTTTACTACAGCGAAGTCATATTTTATTTCTTCTGCTATTGAAAAAAACATGATCAGATTAGGAATCTGCTAATTTACTTCTGCTATCTTCCACAAGGACTAATATAAAGTTTTATTTTGTGCAGAATAAAACAGACATAAGAAATGCTTCCTACTTTTGCTTGTACTATAAAAACATTGTAATGCCTTGAAAATGTTCATGGCATGTTAATAGAAACAATGAGTTTAGGCAATTTTAAAAAAAATGCCTTAAAAGCATTATAGAACATGTTTGTATACTGGGATTGTTAATGTCTACTCTTCCTACAGCCATATGACAAACTATTTAAGTCAACGATTATAAACAGAACAACAAAAAAGGACTGTCTTTGGATTTCAGAATCACTAGGCAGAACAGTACTGACTGCTCTCCTCTAGACCTAAAAGCAATGTGAAGGTAAATGCGAATTTTGGAACCATTTTATTGTAGTATATAGGTTTTTATTATAACGGTTGTTAAATGCATGCAAATATTAATAAAGAGATAATGTTCTTAGAAAAAGATCCACCTGTAACACCTGATGAACTTGGCCAGTGAAATTGGATAAATGTATTTCCTCAAATGACTCCAGCTCATTTTCTGAAAATATTTGGATTTCTGGAAGACTCCACTCCATAAACCCTCTAAAGAGCAAAAGATCTGATTTTACTTTAAAAGTTTTACTGTACCTTTTAGCATATGTGATGCACATGTTGTCTCAATGCCAGCTGTATTAAAGTTGTCTTTTACTGCAATAGGAATTCCATCTAGAATGCCCAGTGGCTGACCTGCATTAGGAATGATGGTAAGACAACAGAGATTAAAGTAAAATGTGTATTATATATATATATATATATATAGTGTTCTCATCAATTATGTTTATTTTACACGTCCCTTTGAGTGGTTTTTGGAAGCAAGATTGCTCTCCACTTGGCATCTGATGGTTGTCTGTTCCATTTACAAGAACCATCTTCCATTCCAACTCAAGCTTTGAGCACTCTGCCCAATCCAGACCCAGAGCTCTAAGCCCTCCACACAGCAGCTGCTTTCATCCAGGCTGGCTATCCCAAAGGAGTGCATACCTTTCCCAGTGTGACCACACAGTGCTTATTTCAGCCATAGGTGCTGCTAAATCCACTCCATCACTAGGCTGGGAGCCATAAACTCTGCGTACCTGACATACACAGTAGCTATGTCCTGAAAAATTACTGAAGCAGAGAAAATCTTTCCCAAGTGATTGATTATCCATCATCCAAAAAACCTGAACCAACAAACAACCCCACAAAAAAACCCCAAAGTAAAAACTAAAAGGCCTACATCAGGAAGCAAAACAACCTGGCTGACAATTTTATTAAACTGCCAGAGGACAGCAAGTGTCACCCAGGAAGAAAAATATGTACTCTGTTAAGTGTAAAGTTACCTTTCCTGCCTTTCTTGAAACACAAAAGGAAAATTAGGATGGCCAGCTTCTAAAATGCTGCAGATAACAAGCCTGAAAGCTGTCCTGTTCTCCAATTAATAACTGCAATTAACGAAGCTGCTTTATTTTAATTTGCTTTCTTAATTAAAAACTCGACAGGTTATGCCAGCTGTTTGCCTGTCCCAGCCTGTGAATGACCACTGCATTTGCCTATTCACGGTACTTGCTGGCTACACATTCCAAATGAACTGCTAAGGGAAAGAAGCAGCAGGCACCAAGTAGCTGTGCTGTCCAAGAGGCACAGAGCCTATTTAACCTGCAGTGCCTTGTTTAGTCCAGGTTTTGCCTCCGATTTTTCGACTAAATCCTCTCCTGAGTGCTAAGTGTACGCCCACGAGCACCCACGGAAACCTCAAGCATGAGCCTCATCCCCCAACAAACAAGCCAAGACACCCCCTTTAAATAGCAAAGGTGCTTCGTCTAACACAGCTTTTTAAGGACTGACGTTACTTAAAAACCAACATACCTCTTTTATATCTTTCCTCTGATTCTTCAGCCTGCTTCAAAGCGCTCTCTTCCGCAACGGTAATGTAGGCATTCAGAAACTTGGTACTTTTGATGAGGGCCAGACACTGCTGGCAGAGCTCCGTGGGAGTGACTCGTCCTTCCTTCAACGCCGCCGACACCTGAGAGCGCAGCCCGTCTTTCAGGGCAGCCGGATGACAGAGGCCGCGCCGGGGCGGTACGGGGAGAAAGCGCGATCCCCGCTGAGGGAAGGAACCCCCGGGAAGCGCTCTCCCGGGCCCTCCCGGGGAGGGGGGACGCGAGGGGACCCCGGTCTCCTCGCGAACTGGCGCCGCTCCTCGGCACCCCCACCCCGCTCCTCGTCACCCCCGGCAGGCGCGCAGGCCCCACTCACCTGCCGGAGAGAGGCGCGCAGCATGGCTCCCCCTTCCCACCGCCGCCTCCTCACGCCCGCCGAGCAACCGCGACCCTACCCCCGGCCCGGCGAGCGCGGGCCGCCATCTTGCTGCAACACCCCGCGACACTATTGGCAGGGCGGCCAAGAAGGCGGTCGCCCATTGGCTGCGGGTGCCGCCTGGGCTGAGCGCTGNGCGGGCTCCGCGTCTCTCCGCGGGCGCGGACCGCCATGCCCAGCTGGGTCATAGACCGGTACGGCAGCAACGAGGTGCTGCGCTTCACCAGGGACATGATGTTCCCCATCATACACTTCCCGAACGAGGTCATCATTAAGGTTCACGCTGCGAGCCTGAACCCCATCGACCTCAGCATGAGAAGTAAGTGCCGAGCCCGGGCAGCCGCGGCCGGGCTGCCGGGATGGCAGGGGCTGTGCTGGGGCTGCGGCTCCAGTGGCCCCGGTGCCCCGAGTCGTGCCAGGGCACCGTCCTGCCCCGGCAGACGCCTGGCTCGGCAGTGTCCAGGGCTGCCTCAACGCACGTGTTTGCCCGGGCTCTGTAGAAACCCGCCGCCTCTTGGAAACGTAACTTTAGGGTCTCAGGGAAGAACGATACAAAAAAATTTTTTTTCAAGTTCTTATGGGAGAACGATACAAAAAGCTACTGACAAAGGTGTGTGTGTGTTGCGAGGGTGAACTTTTGAGTGATTGTGGTGCTGCTCTCTTGACAGAGAGACTTGCCGGCCAAGCAGCATTCCCCCTATGTGATGCTGGATTTTCCCATCCCTTTGAGGTGAATGGGGCTGGAGGTCCAAGCTGCTGCTAAGTCGGCATGTGCGACCTAATGCAAACCGTGGTGTTCATTGCCATGCCCATCCTGAATTGGCATCTGGGAACGTGCTGTCGTCCCGCCCAGGAAATCTGTCCCTTACACTGCCCGACTCTTTGCATTTGACACATTTTATCAGATTTTCTTCCCCAGTTTCTGGGTTTGAAACACAAGAAGGAAGTTGTGGTTGTAGAATAGCTTACATTTCCTGTGTAGAAGTGCTTGCAGGTCGAATCAGATTCAGTAGAATAAGCTAATATATCTGCGGGAAGCCTGCTGACAGAGCTGTAATTGTGATTTGGGTCTCTAATGAATGAATTTTAAAAAATCTTTGTATGTAGTTGGGGGTTTGGTGATGGGACATTTTCCATCTGAGGATTCCTGTTGAGCCCCTTTCTAGCATGGTAGGGCCCCTAGGCAGACCTGTGCAAACACTTGAATGGGCATACGTGCCCAAATGCGGGCTATTTTTAGGCTGAGCACAGTTACCTGATGGGTAATTCTGAGACTTCACAGCGTTTGTCTGTTGCTTACTGAGTAGAAGTCCAGGTTACAAATCTTAGGAGATAGGCCATAATATTTTTTACATTTGCTTTTTATTTGTAAAATCTGTAAAAGTATAAAATATTGCAGATTTTTTGTATGCTTCAGTTGTACCAGAAATGAGGCACGTTATGTGTAGACAATGCTTTCTAATTGGTATTGTGCAATTAATAAATGAACACTCAGTGTGGTATGTTGTGGTTGATTCCATGTTTTGCAGATGGTTATGGTGCAACTGCGTTAAATATGAAGCGGGATCCCCTGAAACTGAAAACTGGCGAGACTGAATTTCCTTTGACACTTGGTCGAGATGTCTCTGGTGTTGTTATGGAATGTGGACTGGGTGTGTCTTATTTCAAACCTGGAGATGAGGTGATACCACCAATCTCTTCTTTTATTTTTTTTTTCCAAAATGTATAGTTAAAATATACTATGAGATGTTCAGCATTCATTTTCCTCTTAATTATTTTTTAATGCTGTTGCACTGTTAATAAGGCCTATCTGGCAGTAAATTACTTTCTTCCCTTCATTTTTTCTCTGAAAAACATGGTCTTTCAGATGCTTCTGCAACTTAATTTCCTCTCTGTGTTTTAGTTTTTGGTCCATTTCAGTGGTAGCAAGAGTGGAATTTGATTCTAAGTGCATACTCAAAATGCCACATTGTTTTTAATTGAAGATAGAATTCTAACAAGAAGGGATTTGTTTTTATTTTTCATGAGTAACTTGGAGTAGGAACTTTGGCTTAACCCAAGAAGCACTTCATGGATGCCCACACAAATAGTGATACTGTTTGCTTTCACCTTCATCAGTTGCTTTCACATTTCACCAATTTTAGTATAGATAATCCTGATTCTGCACCATCCTCGCCCCTCCAGTCTGGGCTTTCCTGGCACCCATGCCAGGAAACCCAGTAGTTTGGGGGGTTTGAAAAATTATGTCTTATGCACAGTGCAATAGTATATTTTACTTACATAGCACTCCAGTCCTTCATCTAGTCAGTTTTGTGATTTTTTTTTTTTTTTTGTGTAAAGCAAGTAAAGCTCGTTTCTGATAAACAATGAAGACATTCTGTAAATTAGAAAAAGATTTCTTTAACAAAGGAAATTGTTGTGTACATACAATTGTGTGCAGAATTACGAAAATTGATAGTTGTTTTTTATTTGGTTTTAGGTGTGGGCAGCAATTCCCCCATGGAAACAGGGCACTCTGTCAGAATTTGTGGTAGCTAGTGGAAACGAGGTAAACTTCCAAAACTGTGGCTAACAGATAAAACCCCAAAGTTGTAAAGGGTGGCATTTTTCTTCTTCAGTATCTAAGTGACTTTATTTCTTAGTGCTTGGATTAATTTGTATTCTAACTAGTTTTGAAGATGGCTGAAAATTTGCAGTACACAATCTGCTATTCAGTAAAGCGTGCTTAAATATTTCAGTGTCACATAGGAGCTGCTGTGTGACTTAGATATGATTTTATTTCAGGTGTCTTTTAAGCCAAAGTGTCTCAGTCACACAGAAGCTGCTGCCTTACCATATGTTGGTCTCACTGCGTGGTCTGCCCTCAACCAAGTCGGAGGACTGAACCAAAGTAATTGTAGTGGGAAAAGGTAAGTAAATAGTTCTGGTGCTAAAACTAAAGTTTTTCATTTTTATGTTGATGAGCTGCTTCTAAGACATGTCCAGCAGTGATAAAGGCTGTTACACCATGGCATTCATAAAGATCAGCTGCATGAGGATGATGGGTTCTCTCTACACCACTGCCGAGAGAGGCTTCTTTAGAGGGAGGCTCAGGTGAGGTCCCTGCATAGAGGTAAAAAATGCCCAGAGAAGTTGTGGATGCCCACACATCCACAAGTGGAAGTGTTTAAGGCCAGGTTGGGTGGAGCTCTGGGCAACCTGGTCTAGTGAAAGGTGTCCCTGTCCATGGCAGGGCATTTGGAACTAGATGATCTTTGAGGTCCTGTCCAACCCAGGCCATTCTACGATTCTGTCATAATCCAGTGTATATCGAATGTATGGGCTATATAGAGAATTTAAGGATGTTATCTCCAGGAATTTATAGGGACTTTGCCTTTCTGCCTGTTAGGACAGATAGCCAAATGGAATATCCTCTCAGTTATACTGGCAACTCACAAAAAGCCCTCTCAAGGACAGAGGTGTGGTTCACTCACTTTCTGCATGTGTGGGCCATTTGGACCAGACTGGTTTTCCAGCCTTTTAGAGAAGAATGAGCAGGTGACTGACTCTTATTTGACCTGCAGGCCAGAACTTTGATGAGGTCAGGAATGCAAACAAGAAAAGGAGAACGTGCAAGACAAGCAGCCAATCAAATAGAAAAATTGACTTTGTTTATCAGTCTGTTAATCTGACAATGGCAGATGAGGAAAAATGCACTGAAAGATTGGAGCAAATACCATTTTTCTCCTGATAATTGAAATTTTCTGCTATTTTGGCCTTTGGATGTTTGAGTAAATAGATAGCAAGATCTTCAGAATGGAAATAAGGGCAAAAGTAAAACTATGGGAGTTGAAAAATAGTAGTTAAAATTACTATGCTGCATCAAAGATTTAGGTCATAAAGTAATTACTGGGCAGTAGGAGTCTGGATGCCTGACCTTATCTTGGCTGATACTTTGTAATGCAAGACATTGCAAAGGACACTAGATCTATGGAAATTCCTCACCCACATCTTTAGAAGACAATTGAGTGAGTGGTTGTTCATCTGTCACAGTGAACTTCATCATGAAAATATTGAGTAATTGTTTTTTCTAAAGATAAACAATGTTTCGAGAATATGAAATTGCAAAATTTAAAGGAGTTTCAAAGAGACATCATTGAAATTAACTTCCAGCTAGTAATAAAATTCTAGATAAGATCACCTTACTTGTTATTTTTCAGTATTTAGATGCTTTATTATCTTAACTTTCACATGCAAATAGAATTAACCTAAAGATACACTGATAGGCTAGCCTTGTTTAAAGAGTCTTTCCAAACTTCAGGTAAGTGTTTAGATTGTTAATGGTAACATTCAAACTGCATTTGTAATGTGTCTTTACATTTAATATTTACTTTTATGTTCCAAATAAATTTTTAATTGCTCTGTCAGCAAAAACCCCATTTTAATGTACTTAAAAATATTGTATTTCCTGTCTATAAATTTTGAACTGTAAAACCAGCAGTGAATGACTTATGTGATGGTACCTTTTTTCCCCTGAAAAATTACTTGTAGGAAAGTATTTAAAATGCATTGAAGGGGCTGTGCAAAAATTATATTCCATGAACTCTCAAGTCAATAATTTAAAAATACAAGAATTTATACAGTGTTTCCTAATTTCTTTAGATCATATATTTGGTAAGAAGTTGCCTACATATGTGATTTTATGTTGGTCTTTTTGTCTCCTGTAGTTGTACGTAAATAGCTATGTAGAAGGGTGTATATGCACACAAAAATATGTCTTATTTTGACAGAGTAGCTGTGTTCCTTGATGAAAGCTACTTCACTGGTGCTTTATTGCAGTGTTAAGACATCTTAAAAGCAGCGAGATTTTTCTATTGGTGTGTATTGCTCTCTTTGTCTCTTTTAAGGCATTAGTGTGGGCTAACCAGAAATACTTGCTGTTAGTCCAGCGTTTGGCTGTACCTTGATCTGACAAATTATCTGCTCCATCTGCACATACTTTCACAGGTTATGTTTTTACAAGTTACCTGAAGTGTGCTCTCATTGTTTGTGAACCCTCCTGCTTCACTGCAATTCCAGTTGTTTTTCCATAGCTTTTCTTCTATACCACTGTAATTAATGTCAATATTCTTTTACAAGCTAAAAGTGGATGTTCTTTCTATCCTAAATGTTCAAAATGACTCTGTTCTCTGTGGATACCTGGACAGCTTCCCATATGTGCCACTGACCTGTTTCAGTAGAAAGTGGATGTGCTTGTTCAACACTGGCTGTTAAATACCTTGCTTTCTGTATTCACAAAATGCAGAATAAAAACACACCTGACAGTCTGAGAAGTTCTTCAAAGTGCTTACATTGCTATTAAGTGAAAGTCTTTATGTAAATACAGAGGCAATATCTTAGACTTTCACGTATGCTGGGCAGCGATGCTGGATTCTGTTAATGTAAGCTCCCAAAGGTACACTCCTGGTTTATATGGTTACAGTGAAAATTTGAATGGTATAATACCCCAAGAAAATATTTTTTTCAATGTCTGTGTATTATTTCATCATTTTATCTGTTGAGAAGTACAAACTGAGTGTAGGTTGTAAAACTTCCTGATAGGGTAAACACCGCTTGATCCAGGAATAAATTTCTTGGGGACATTTTGTTGGCATAATCAAATGAAATATAATTTTATATCTAGTTGATATATTTAGTCAATAAATACATTAATTTTATAACTATATAAAATTGATGCATTTATTCAATTTTTATCTTGCATGTAACTCAGTCACTGAAAATTGTTAATTGTTTATAATCTGGAGAAAATAGTAGTCCTTGATCTGTACACCCACTCCCCACCCTCAGTGTGTTGTGGTAGGGGGCACACACAGCTGCAACAGGTCCTGCCAGTCTGATGCTTGTTTCTGACCACACCATGGTTTCAAGCAGGGCCCAGGGAGATGGGCTAAACTTTCAAATCTCATGGTATGCTTACCTGGAGAGATCTGCTCCCTATGATCATTTGAACTGCTGGAGCCCTGTGGGGGCTTGGTGAATGTTGTGCCTCTGTCAGAAGGGAGGAAAGCCTGGGGTACAAGTGTTCGTTTTGTTCTTTTGAAAGAATTGTTTCTCTTGGATCTCTGTCCAGGTCAGAAGATTTGTTAGTTTGCTCCCTAGTGCACATAGTTATAGTTTACTCCTGAGCTCAGCCTTGCAGTGAAAACAAGCAGTTTCTATGGTATGTTTTCTCCTGGCTGTGTTTTCCTGAGGCAGTGCAAACAAAACTGTTCCTGCTTCGGCACTTGCCACCATCTGTGGTCCTTCAGTACTGTCCTAGCAGGTCCTGCACCTTCAAGCACTCCCCCACTTGCGTGTCTTGATGTTGTCAGTGCTGTAAAAATGCTGATCTGTTGAGCTGCTGCACATGGATCTCCTGTGCAGGTGTAGCGTGTCTCAGAAATGAAGAACTTTCTTGAAGTCATAATGTGTGCAGAGAGTTTTAATAATTGGAAGCTGTGGTAGAAAATAGCCTGGAACAGGCTAAACATACGAACAAACCGAATCTGGAAAGTATTTCTACCTGAAGAATCTTGAGGGCTTTTATTGAAGGGGAGAATAAAAAAAAGTCCTAGCCAAGCTGCTCCCCAAACTGAAAATGTTACCTAAATCCTTTGAGCAATTTGTACATTTTAAGATGGCAGCTTTCCCCCCAATGTGTAGTAGAAGAAATGCTCTTTAACTAAGGAGTAAAATTGTAAAGGCAGTTTGAAAAGGTTTTTTTGGAAAGATTTCATTTTGACTGCCCTTTTTAAGGACAAAGATGGGCTTAACCCAATATCTTGAGTGTAGTATCCCGGAGCCTTTTCAAGTATACTAAAGTCGAAATATGCATGTTGCTGGGGGCATCTGTTGTTAGAAGCCTGGTTCTGAGGATAAGTACATTTTGGCAGATTTAAAAGCTGCAGGCTTTGTGGTTTCATATTCTTAATCTGAATTTTGCAGCTTGGATCAGTGAAATGGGAGGGAACAGAATCTGATCAGTTACAAAGGAAGAAGCATTTTAAAATGGATAGTGTGACTGAAGCCAAGTCTCTTAAGCTACTTCAAAGAACTTCTGTAAACTGAGATTCCAGATTGTATAGTACAGTTTTGTACTGTAAAAAGCAATTTCCTTCAACATCCTTCACTGTGAGATTTAAAACAGGAATGTCACCAGTTTCTGAAGATTCTGAGATTTTTCTGGCAAACAGAAGCTCTGAGAAACATGATGTTCCCCAATCCTATGCCAGGACTTCATCTTGGATCTTCCTTTTGTCCTAGAATTAGCAAATAGATCCGAGCTCCAAGCACTGTTTGCAACTTGAGCTGCAAGTTTTTCTGCTAATTCACTTTCTGATGTTTAGTTATTTAATGAAATATTTGGATGAAATTTTTGAACAGTGATTAGCCTTCTAGCAGTAAGGTCCTCACACAAGTAAACTTGTATTTGCTTTTTTTGAGATTTAGGGCGATCAGTTAAAATGAACTCTCAATTGCCAATAATTTGGTAGTCTGCTCCTTCATTTTCTTGCTTGTGTGCCAGTTTCCACAATGTGGCATTTACAGGGTCTTGTTGAGATGTACTGGAAAGAACTAGAAAAATTCTACTGCTTTCATTCTAAAGAAAAAAACACCTATCCTAATTTGATAGAAATTAAACTTGTTAATGGTGAGGGTACTTCATTGTATTTTTGTCTTTTAGATAATCATTATACAATATGGGAAAATTATGTCCCATATATTCTGCAGTTCACAGTCACCTTAAATAATGTGTTACTAAACTACTTTTTCTCTTAGATAAGACTGATTTTTGTGGTTTTTATTCTTTAGGAGATATGCCAGTGGAGTCTGGGAGACAGAAGGGACTCTTAATTGATTTTGTCCCAAACGAAACAATTATGTTCGGGAAAGTGAGGACAGGTACAGGGGTTTTGAGGGATATAAATGCTGCTACCTGACAGCTCCACTGCCTGCATTTAGTGGAAAGCACATGTGAGGAAGTCTATTTGGCTGTGCTGAGATAATGCTTTTGGCACAGGACACGTGATCAGCAATGTTAAGTCACATTTTTGGCTATCTGAACAGTTAACCACTCTTGAATAACATTGAAAGACAAAACCAATCTTTTGCTAAAAATAATTCAGTGTCAGAGATGTATAAGAAGCAGTAGAATACATAGTTACTCTAGAGTTTATTTAAAGAACTATTAAATATATTTTAATTTTCTCTTACAGAGTATTAATATTAGGAGCTTCAGGAGGAGTTGGTACATTTGCTGTACAGGTAATATAAACCAGCATGCCCAGGATGCATCTTGAAGTGTTTCAGTATGAAAAAAAATAACAGAAGAGAATTGAGAGAAGGAATAGAGAAATACCAAGCTACTGATCAATCTGTCTGATCGTCATGATTTTACTATTTCCAAAAGTAAAAGTATTTTCAGATTTATTGCTTTCCATTTATTATGTTGCATTATTTTAAAGTAGGAAGCAGGGACTTTCAAAGAAAGGAGTTGTGTGTAAGATCACATCTCACAATGTGGGTGCAGGAAACCTCTGACTGGTGTGACTTGAAATATGTAGCCTGTTCTCATTATCTTTCAGTCAGCTCTGTGCTCTAAATATGAACAGAACTTGGTGTGTGAGTAGAAAAACTGATGGAGAACGTATCACCTCCCACAACTGCTGTAGTTGGTCAAATAATGTGAGAGGCCACCAGGCTTTTGTGTGCAGTGGATGTAAAGCACAGAGGCTTCAATTTACTTTCCCTCACTTTCTTTGCCCTGCTGCCCTTTTGTCTGTCTTTGTTCCAGTAGCTCTAAACTTTGGAAAGTCAACACGCTCTTTTGTTGATTCATTAGTTGTGGAACATCCTCTTTCATGCTCTCAGTTAATTTGAGGGGTTTGATTCTAATTAGCGCCATCTCATGCTGAAACATCTTTCTTTCAAGATTATAAAAAAATACAGAAGTTGGGTGATTGCATCACTGCTTTCCATGTTACTGGGCCATAAGCACAGTAGTTTTAAAGAGGTTTACAGCAGAATTTTTTGTGGTATGTTATTTGCCTGGTCAATAATAAAGCAGGTGACTTTCAGGATGAAAGGCTGAGCAGCTACTGACTAGTTACAATTTGTAACTGATCAATCCTGGATAAACTATGTTAATTAATCTGGAATAAAGGTAAAAAGTATTACTGTGAATGAAAAAATGAGATGCAAAAATAGATAAATAACTAGCAAAAATCCTTTACTTCGCTATAGCTTTTGGAGTAGAAGATAACCTGATATTGACCCTGTGGTAAATCAGAGATGACTTCCTTCTTTGTCTTCTTACTAGTACTTAAACTATTTGCAGTAATATGAAATACTTAAAGGATGTATTTAATAATATTTAATGGTACATCTGGTAACAGTTTGGAAGATTGGCAACTTGGACAGTACCTCTTGGTGTATGTTTCGCTGGCAGATTCAGATGGCAAACTGAGAGCCTTATTTGTCATGAGACCTGATATCTTTCAGTGGCATTAAAAAACCCCACACTCCTTCCTTCACTCCAACTCCTCCTTCCCCACAACCACCTTAAATATTGATAAATTCTAGCCATTATTTTGTCTGTGGGATTTGTGACAAATTATGCTGTAGTGGAACAGTCTCCCCACTCCCTATTAAAGGTGCTCATTTGTTATATAAATATAATGAGACTTTGGCTTTTTTAAGTTGTTCTCAATATTTCACTAAATTTTAATCTTTGGACTTGGTTTATTTTGTACTTGTTTTTAGCTAATGAAGGCCTGGGATGCTCACGTGACAGCAGTTTGCTCTCATGATGCCAGCACACTGGTGAAGAAGCTTGGAGCAGATGATGTGATTGATTATAAATCTGGAAATCTGGAAGAGCAGCTTAAAACATTACCCTTGTGAGTGTTTGTGTTGCTTAATACTGAGGTGAAGGAGTTGGCAGTCAGACCTTCTGCCTTTTGATTGCTTGACTCTATCAGAACTCCCTCATTTTTCCCCCCATTTCTAAAGGATTATTTTGTAAAGCAGATTCACCTTTTTGAATGCAGTTTGCAAGTGAGTAGGCCCAGCACAGATTTCATTGTAAGACTAAGGCAGTAAATTGAGCTTATGGAGACAAGCTCACTTCCATGTGCTTCTCTTCAGTGACTGTGATATGAACAGTTTTGTAGCTTCCATCTAAATATCTTGGAGAATATATAATGCATGAATAAATTAAAGTAAGTCTCTGAAATCTTGAGTGAGGCTGGTAAATATAAAATTGATCTTGTAGAGGGAAGAACTATATCATGAAGCAGTTACTTGCCACTGTGCAACTAAACTGGGAATAAATTTCTCTTCTGTAACATTGGGTACAGCTGCTTCTGATAAACAATCACATTTATCTTGTCACAGCAGCTATGTTTAAACTAGCCTGGGAGTTTTCTCTAGAACAGAAGTATTTTATGCTTTTGTAATCTTTCCATCTGTTTAAACATAGTCTACTGTGACTTGTATTTGAATATGGTATTTACACTGCTCTTTTTAGCTAGATTGAGCTAACTTTCTGGGGGGGGGAAAGAGAAGCTGCTCAATCTGTGGGAGAATTTTACTGGTAACTGTGCTAAGAAGCCACGTGCCCTTTAACTGTAGTGTGATTGTCAGCAGGCCTGAGGGCAGTTGCAAGGGTAGTGACACTTTCTATACGGCAGGATGGACTTTGCAGTCAGTGCTAAATTTGCCTTTGTGCAGTTCAACACTTTAAATGTTAAACACCCATTCTAGCAAGTGACCCTTTCTAAGAGATACCAACAGCAGCGTCCTAGGGTGCAGTTTAATGACGCAACTAGGCTGATCAGTCAGATCTACTGAGAGGGATGCTCCTACCTCCCTCCCCTTTTCAGCTGTACTGCCTCTTCAGAACCCATAGTCAGCTACTCTTTCCAGGAGCATTAGTTTTCATGATCTTCTCTTGTTGGCAGCTAACTGTTACATTAACTGAACTTTAAATGTGAAATCACACTCTTGGAAGACAGGCAGGAAAACTGTCATTCCGGAGAGATAAGGACTTTTCTATTTAATTTGCATAAAGTATTTTATCTCATATTTGTAGGTTATTTAGATAAGAGGTATGTGTATATACATATCTATTGCAATCTGGAGATTGTTGAAAACTTACAGATGAAAGTGAGAATGAGTTGTGCATTTAACAGAACAGGTGCATAGCTCCCTGTTGCCCTAATCAGCCTTTACAGGCTCACATGCTGGGATAATGAGAAGGAGCACTGAAACTGTGGCTTTTTGCCAGAGGCTGCATATACCTATTCCATGGGGAGAAGGTTTGAGATCCTTTGCATTGTTAGGTTCAATGTTAAATAGGTAGATGTGAAGAAAAGAGCTGTCAGGAGAGGTAAAATGGCCCCTAAATAAATAAGGAGGTCAAAAAAAACCTTGGAGAAGTGAAGCTGAGAACTGGGTCACAGAAAAGATGTGAGGAAATAAATGTAAGTAGAATAATTTGTTTACGTAATTTTAGCCACTGGAACTGTCTTTCATGTGAGTACAGCATGTACAAGAGCTGTTCCTAGTTGAGGGCATGAGTCCAGACTAGTTTTTACATGTACATACCATATTGTTCAGTGCTAGACCTCAAGACTGTTCCAGTAGTCTCTGTTGGAGGTCTGAAGAGATAGAGCTCTAGAAGGCTTTAAGCAAGTACAGAATGTAGTTGTGCATCTAAGTTTGCTTTTTGGAGTTTAAGTGTACTTTTTAAATAGCCTGTGTCTGCTGCACAGTGAATGGGCAATAATGTAAATTTAAATCCCGTTGTACATTAAGCTGGGACTTCACTGAAGTTCTGCGACTTTCTTGCTGCTATCTTGCAGGCTGATTATTTTATTGCAGTGCAGTGAGATATGTAAATGTGAAGTGTAGCTGGTTTCTGCTATTAATTAGCTTAATTACAGTGAAGTTATTTTTCCCATATCAAGATTTTAAATCTGTTCTTTATATGTCTGCAGGTTTGATTTTATACTAGATAATGTTGGTGGATCCACTGAGAAGTGGGCACTAGATCTCTTGAAGAAATGGTCAGGAGCAACGTATGTTACCTTAGTGACACCTTTCCTGATCAATATGGACAAACTTGGAGTGGCTGATGGCATGTTGCAAACAGGAGTCACTGTTGGTTCCAAAACTCTAAAGGTATTTGACAAAATCCTATGTACGTTCATATTTTGTAGTACTTCAGTGACTACTTCTGTGACTTGGATGTCAGTCACAGAGCTCATGGAGAGGCAGCTGTTGCATTGTCCTCATATGTCATTAAGTATACTATTCTTTCTTCCTTGCACTGAAAAGAAATGTGTTGGGGTGGTGCTGCTGGGTGTATGGAATAGTTTGGGGAGCTTTGAAGTTTGATTCCTTATTGTGCTTTCCATTGTGGCCTTTTCCATATGGCCTCCCTAGTGAGTCCTGCTGACAGCCAGGGTTTCATAGTGAACACAGCAAATCCCTGCCTCACTGAAGTGAGGGCAGTTTTGTTACTTGCTTTAGGCCAGTCAGGCTTTCTCTCAAAACATTGTTCCATGAGTGATTCTCTTCATCCTGTTCCAGCACCAGAGTAATAAGAGTGGTCAAGGGTGGCTGGGAAGTCTTTCATCTCTTTCATGTTCATGTGTCTGGATGGTGATACTGATTTTTCTAGTTTTCATAAGTGGATCTTAAAACATTCTGCCAGTGGCCAGACCAGTGGGGCTTTTTAGAACTTTCCCCTTTCTTCCCTGTGCTTGTGTACTTGCTCTCCAAATGAATGCTTTTCAAGCAGTTGCTATGGTATTCCTGTGAAGGCTTAGCTGAATGGGATTTTAAGTCCTGCAGCAGTACTTTCACAAGAAAGCCCAAAGACAAAATGAAAAGATGGGGAAGAAATAATGCAATATTATTTTTCAGAGTGCATGTTTCCATGTTGAAGAGAATTCTATGCCATATATAAAAATCATCTCTCTTTGGCAGATGATGGCTCTTACTCCTGTAATCACTTACTCAGAGGGGATGCTCTTAACTTGTGCCCGTGAGATCTTCCCCAAATGCTTTTCATGTGAGCTGCCATCTGTCATTGGACAGTCATGATTTTGGCAGATATGATGGTGGAAAATGAAGTCACTGATACTGAAGTGGAAGGTTCTAAATGTCACATTGCTGGGTTTATTTCACCCCCTTTGTGAGTGTACACAAACACATAACACTATTTCTCTCTTATGTAACAAATAATGCTGTTTCTAGCTGCAGAGACAAGGTAATTGTTTTTCTCTACTAGCTGACTTGTGCAATTGGACACAAAATTCACCCTGATCCTATTGTGGTAACACAACATCCTGGTCTGTACGTTTAATCCACATGCTTAGGTGCCATTTTTTTCAGACACTAGCATATAGTTTCCATGTCTTTTCCTTGTTACTACTTTAGAGATTCTGTCATTAAGTTTGCATTTCAGTTTGCTGTCATGATTTTTTAGTAGATTTTGTGATCTTTCTTGCAGCATCTCCTTAAAGGAGTCCATTATCGGTGGGCATTTTTCATGCCAAGTGGCCCAAGTTTGGATGAAATAGCAGAACTGGTTGATTCTGGAAAGGTATGTCAGTAATGGTTACTTGGGTATTTGTGCTGAAAGAGATGCTGCTTGGACTCAGAAATGATGTAGTTCACTATTGGGAAATAAAATGTTATGAGAGTCACGGTGAGGAAAACTAGTTAAAAATCAGCTTGTTCCAGTTTCTAACTTCTGGAATTCTAATTGCATGGAATTTAGGAGTTCATAATCCTGAAGACTGTTCTGCCTTCTCCCTCTTGAGCATGCATTTTTAAAAACACAAAGCTTACAAAGTTACGAGGAGTAGTGTCCAGTGATTGTTTATTTTTGCCAGTGGGAATCATTTAATATGAACTCTGTATGAAAATTGTGTTTTAAGGGGTCTCATTTGGTTCATTTGGGCAGAATAAACATGGCTGTGTATCTGCAAATGCAAAATTGCTTAGCCTGGATGGTTGGGCACCCTGCCCGTAGTGTGCACAGAACTAGAATATTTTGGTTATTGCAGGTAATAGATGATCTCCATTGGCAGAGTGGTGACAAGAATCTTGTGTTTCATTATTTCAGTGCTGCAGAGCATGATGTTTGTGCGAATTCAGCACAGGGACTTGGAATATTGTGAGCATTCATAAGCCTCTGGGGAATCTTAGTGGACTTAGGGGAAAAGCCAAGATAAATTATGGTGTGCTTTTGTGATCTCTTCAGGTTTATGAGCTTGTTACAAAATATATTGTGGGAGTGAACAGTTGATTCTCTATGTTTTGGATTGTGTGGTGATATAGGTCCCAGCAGTGTCCTCTTTGGGAATTTTGGCAACATGAAATTATCCAAGAGTAGAGAATATGGACAGCTGCTGTTAATCTTTCTGTGTGGTACCTAAGCAGAAGAGTAAGCAGAGTGTGCCATAACTGCTGGTAATTTCAGTATGTGAACTGCCATCTTGTGCTCAAAATTTGTCCATACTAGTAAAATTTAGATCTCTCAGAGTGTTGACCCCCTTTCTTTTGGTATGCAATATGTTCCAGAGTTTGGAAAAGAGTAAATAAACTGCTGTTCTACTTAAGACCTGATTGCTTCTGCTTTGCCACCTCAGTGCTGCTGATAAGAATAAAAAGTTCTCTGCGTTATGTCTAGTACTATAGGCATAATCCTGTGGTCAAGAAAGAAGCTGTAGAAGGTCCTCATCCTGTGATTGCATTCAGTCAATGCTAAATTATAAGTGTCTAAGGAAAAGAAATGCCCTTGTCTTTGTTCTTACCATTTGTCCTGTTCTCAGCCAGTTGCAATTTGTTTTGTGTTCCGCTCCTACCTTGTATGCAAAACAAATGCAGAATATGCTCATGAAAACCTCTTGGGAAACACCTGTTTATGCAATAGAGATAGGGCTTAATCGGTGTTCTTTGCTTAATAACCTGGGCAGGTGAATTGCAATGCCACTTAAAATGCACGTCATACATACATGAATGGCCTGGTGTACTTCTGGTTGTAAGATGATCATGAGGACAAAGATGTTTGCTTGGTCTTTTATTCTCTGTGCAAAACCAGGTCCTAACATCAGACTGTTTGTCTGCACAGTCATTATTCTAGCAGCATTTTACTCTATTTTGTGCAATGTTGTAAACATCTGAGCTGTCATCAGGATTTTATAAGACCCAGTTGTGTTCCATTTAGACAGATATTAATAAGACTGACCTTTCTTGTTTAGACACAAGAGTTCTCTTAAATGGACAGACCATCCATTCAGAAGAGTAGGTGTTTGGGAAAAAAGGCAGGAGAGAATCACTGGAGAAATTGTACCACAATTTCCTATAAGTAAGTGAAAAGAAATGTTTATGTTTGAATAGGAAAGAATAAAGGAGAAATAAAAAAGCACAAAGCAATGAAGTGTATCAAGAAGGCTTGGGGAAGCCAGCAAATTGAGCTCATGTCGTTGAACTTGTTACCTTTGAATGAATATTTTTGAGTAATGCAGAGTTTTTTTTTTTAGTCTTTTCTGTTAAAGACATCTTAATTTTGAGATTGTATGAAGTGTGAATAAGAGAGCAGTTAGAAAGCTCCTGAAAATGAGCAGCTTTTTTCAGGAATAAATGATGAGGGGGGATTAAATGTAGGAAAATTAAAAGAGATGATGTTTTAAAGACATATTACAGCAAGTGAAGCGTTGAAGAGCATATCTCTGAAACATTTACAGATCATTTTGATTTGACAGTGTTTCTCCTTATAGTCCTTCTGCACCAACAGAGATTTTTAGTTCTGATGAGTTCATCATCTTCCTTTGTGAAAGCAAAAGGATTCTCAGTCCTTCAGTGGATGAAAATAAGAAATTTTGTTTAAAGTTACTTGGTTTTCACCTGGATGATCTTTGCAGCAAGGAACAGAAATTTGCAAAATGTCAGCTCTGAGGAGGAGTTCTTTTAACAGTTCTTGTAAACTTTTTTTAGTGGGGGGAGGAGAAGTAGAGGATTTGATGAGTTGGTAGTACAAAGAAAAGACAATAATTTTCCTTGTGTAATTTACCTTCACATCAGTCAGTTCTGGGAACTGTAAAACCATTTTCAGTTTATGAGCTGTTTTCTCTGCCTTGAAGCAGAGAATCTTGCAAAGAGACTATTGCAAGACTGAGGGGCTGGGAGGCTGCTGCAACAGTTGTGGACATGGAGAAAATCCAGTATTTCCTTGACAAATTTTAGAGATACTGGCTACTTTCTAAACTGCTGGAGAATCCCTGTTATGGTTTGAATTGCAGCAGTTAATTATGACCCAGTAAGGACTGGCTTAATGTGGGCTCTACCAATTAAGTTGACGAAGCCCATGTCAGAAGCTTCTGTATCTCTTTACATGGTAGAATGTTCCTGGTGAATTACAATTCTCATCTAAAGACAACTGAAATCAACAGAGCTTTTAATTCAGGACACAGATCTGCTGGCACACTATCTGGTGAAGCATCATCACTGAAAGGCTTGTTAGGAATTAATTTGGTGTATTTGTGATCAATGTTGTGGACTTAACATTGACAATTTCGGTTTTTGCTGCTTGCCCAGCATTTTCCTCCTAAGGACATGTCATATAGTCCTTGGTGAAAATAGGCCAAATTCATATAAGTACTTAAGTTGGTAGAAAGCCTCTAACTCATAACTGAGCACTGACTTTGCCTTTTATAAAGCCTGGTGGAGGAAGGCAGTCTCAGAAGACTCCTTAGTGTCATAAGCAGGAGCACTGAGTGTGTTGTGTGTTCCTGCCGGATCATGATAGGATGTGGGTTAACATGCAGCCCAACAGAAATGTGACATTTTCATTTTAATTCAGTGCTATTTAAATGCAGGACAAGTGTGTGTGCAGTGTTTCTGGTGACTTAATACTCTTTCCTTCAGAGCACTGTTGCATCAGATGGACTGATGGGTGAAAGTTGTTTTTGCAGAAGGAAGGCTAAAGGGCAAACAGAGTCTCCAATCATGAAATGAATAGATCATTCTCTCTGATGTTTGCTTTTTAGATAGATGTTCCAGCACAGGCACCCATAGGAAGAACAACTGCATGCCTATATTAATGTAATTTGTGAGAAGTGTTGATTATACATTTTGCTGAA
Organism: Edolisoma coerulescens; assembly: GCA_013397115.1. NCBI lineage: Eukaryota > Metazoa > Chordata > Aves > Passeriformes > Campephagidae > Edolisoma > Edolisoma coerulescens. Next base: position 311,182 of record VWZW01006556.1, read on the forward strand.
GGCAATAGATGCTTTGGACTTAGCACCCGCTGTTATGGTTTAGAGGGCAGGATGCTGACTGTTCTTTGGCCCTGCTGCTGTCTTCTTGTGCAATGCTGAACAAATCACATAACCTTTGCTACCATAATTTTTTGATCTGCTAATGAGGGCTTAATGCCCTTTGGTGATTTGCTCTGAGATACCTTGTTAAAATATGGAATTCAGTTGTTTTCTGTTCCTGGTCTTTCCTATCCAGGAAGTAAATAACACAAATGGATATGGTCATCCACTTTGACATAACATGGGTTCTGAGAGTTGGCCATGATTTAAGATGGTTTACACCTACTGCTAGTGTAGGTCATCACAGCTTCTGGACTCTGTATTCTAACCTGTGTATATTGATTTGCTTCCAATTCATCTTGTTACAGTTCTGCAAGTAACTTTTCCCCTGGCCCTTATTGCACTATTGTTGCATTTCTCTCACCTGTATGAATATCAAACAGTGAATGTAACACGGAGTCTTTGACTGCTCTCCAAACATGGCATCTATAGATGTGGCCTTCTCTACAGTAATTCCAGACTTTATGACTGTACTAAGGTATCCTAAGGTACCTGAGAACTCGCCCTTGCATGGTGCCTGCTTTAGTCTCTCTTAGAAAAGGCACTAGGGTGCCTAAGTATAGGGGTTTCTGCACTTAAATGTCTAAATTAACTAGAGACCAATCCTTTTCCCCACTCTCTGTAATCCCTCACACTTGTTCTGATGACCATCTTTCTTCATGCTAAATTGCACCTTTTTTTTTTTTCATTTAATTTTGTGTTTTCTTGTTGCAGTGCATTTGCTTGCCAGGTTGGTTGGCTAGAGCACAGAGATGTTGACCAAGGAGGGGTTGCCAAAAGCTCTGTTCAGCCCTTTCTCTTCCAAAAAGAACCTCTATCTGCATTTTGTCGTGGCCACCAAAAAAAAGCTACTGTGATTTTTATTAAAACATAGCTGCTCCAGGACATGGTAGCTTGCTTATGCTCTTTATGAAGGTGCTGTGTGGTTGCATCACAAAGTGTCTGTGAAGGGCACTTAATGGAAATTTTGCATACTGTGGGAGATAGGGTTTGAATATGTAAATTCACATACACCACAATGAGGTCTGGAAAAACTTCATCATCATCTACCAGGCATTTAATCAGATGTGTTCCCTTAACCTGATGTAATTGTATATTGTGTAGAAAGTCAGTCCTGGTGTTCTGAGCTCTAGCCTCCCAGTGTAGGAGGGAATTGAGCCTAGTGGGGTCAACAAGACATCTCTTGTCTGCTGTGAGTTTAACTTGCTGAGACCTGGGGAGATGTGTATCATACAGGACTAATCTCTATATATGATATGCTTTCATATGTAAATATGTATTTATATATAACTGTACTAAAGTTGGTTCTGTCTTAAGTATAGGGTGACATTGCCCCAGATTGCTTTAATTACCAGCATAAATATCAGGACAATTACCAAGAATGTGCCTGACAGGGGATTCCAGAAGAGATTAATTGCTCTTTCCTTTAGTCAACAGTTTTTCAGCATGGTCCAGTATGTAAGTAAACCCAGGATCTTCCTTATTTCCACTGATTTGAGCTTGGGCTAGGCTGGCACACGTTGCAGTTCTGGGCTTGTCCCAGTTTCTTACTGCTCTTCATTGTGTTCTGTAGAAGCTGTTCTGCCAGGGCTAAGTAACAAACGAGAGATTTTTGAAGCCTTTTCTACACTCTGAACTGTACCCTGATAGCCTGCTTAACTGGGATTTGTCTGCTAGCATTTTAATAATTGTACATGATACTCATGAGTTCCTGTGGGCTGCTGTTAGAGATTTGATATGAAAGAACGTACTTTGGATTAATAACCAAACAAGTAAGACCTGATAATATAGTTGTTGTTAAGAGGGCAGTGGGATTAGATCCTGGGACACTTGCCTTCCATTCCCATGTCTTAACCACTGCAGCACCATTTTTCTTATGGCTGTATTGTTGGATCAGTTTTACTTCTGTTAGGTATTTGGGACAGAAATGTCATGCACCTGATGCCCTTTAATATGTGCTCATGGATGAAAGTGCATATTCTCTGAAATACAAGTTAATAAAAAACACAGCAAGGAAGAAGTTTTTTACAAAAGGTTCAAAGATGGGGCTCTGAGCAATCTGGTCTAGTGGAAGGTGTCCCTGCCTATGGCAGGGGGAGTTGGACTTGGGTTCCAACCCAAACCATCCTGTGATTCTATGCTGGTACTGTGCAGCTGCAAAGCTACCTGTACAACATGTGAACAGAGCCAGCTGTTCCAGAGGGTAAGAACTTCAGTCTTTGTCTGCAGTGAGGGCTGACCCTAGAACTTGCTGTTGGCAAGCAATATGAGGCTCAGCATACATTGCTGCCATTTTAAGGGGAAGAAAGGATGAAGAAAGGGGTGAGAATAAGATCCAAAGGGCATGGGACATGAGTACAGCAGAGAAGATGCTCAGCTAAAGCAGGAATGTCCCAAAACAGCATCATTTTTCCCCATGGGAAGACAATAAAGTAACAAATGGATAACCAATTGTTTAGTTCCAGGACAAGGACTGTTCTTTTTAATGACTTCTTTTCAAGATTCTTGTTGGCATTGATGAGAGACTCACTAAAGGCTGAAGGAGACTGTCGAGCTCTGCCTTTGTGCTCATAGACCGCATTTAGGCACGGTGGTAATTTCTGGAGGAAGACAGCCTTTATCTTTTAACTCAGCTAGTCAAAGCAGCAGGCAGGTCTTTTCCATTCCAGCAAGCCCTCGGGAGGATTTTGATGTCTGATGGAGCACATCCCAGCTTTTGTTCTGTGCACGTGCAAGTACCTTTCCTGAGGGGCGGTGTTCGGGGGCCTGAGCAGCCTCAGCGAGGCGTAGGAAGGGGATGTGCTGGGGGAAGCAGCAGCTGGGGGGGAGGCGGCCACCCAAGCAAGGCTGCCCGGCAGCTCTGACACGGCCATCCTCTGCAGACCTGGGGGACAGCCAGTGCACCGTCATTGTCCTTTGCGTGAGGGCACTTTTGTCCTTCCGCGCTTTGAGCTAGGCTTGCGCTCAGTTCGTCGCACTCCTGAGAATTTCAAGGCTCTCGCTCTCCCTCCAGTGGCAGGAAAAAGCTCCACACACTGCAGCGACTTGTTGCTACTATGAGGGTCAAAGCCCGTCTCCATTTCTTTCATGTTTTTTCACTTGTCCCCTCCTGATAAATTCAGTCTGTGTCCTTGCTACCGCAGAAAGTGGGACCTCCAAGAATGGGCTTGAATTTGCCATGAGCAGGAGTGTGTTCCTACTGACCAGTCAACTCCTGCCGGTGCAGTTCACTGCCTTGCTGCATTCAGAGCTGGAGGGGCTGGGACACCACCTCTGTGCTGTGTGTAGGATAGCCTTAATCAGCATCAGCAGTTACTCTTTTTATTTTTCCAAACACATGAGTTCATTTCAAGAGACCTGAGATTCATTTCTATAGTATGTCCTGCATCGGAGAGAATGAAGAGGAAGAAAATACCTTTCAGGCCCAATCTGTTTTCAGATAAACATTTCAATGTGGGTATGTGCAATCCTTTCTCTCCCAGACTTTAGTTTAATCCCTTTTCCCTGAACAAATAGGTGTCCTCTGGCAAGGAACTGATGCGTGGCTGTAAATAGGCAGTGTTTTTATTATCCAGTTAATCTCCATTTATTATCACACATTCAACAAACAGCAGACGCTCCCCTACTTGTTTGTCTGTTCACAGGAAGAAATTTTATCTTAGTCAGTGGATTATGGTAAAGGCTGAGTGAATCACTGTGCTGCAACACGGTCAGCCCTTTCAGGGTTATTCAAACAATGAGACTGTCCAGCCAGCCAGATAAAATGTTTAATGCTCTAGATTGCCAGGATCATCAATTCGGTATTCATGTCTCTCTATAGCACTGCCTAAAGCCAGCATTTAAATGAAGCTAGAGGTTACATCAATGTAGCTGATGGGCTTTGAGCATGTGGTGGCTGCAATGCACACGGTGTTTTGAACTGTGAGGCTGAATTCAGGGCTCCTCTGAATCACTGTGTCACCACTTTTCAAATGCAATGCTTTGAACTCTGTCCAACAGGCTGAGGATGTAACATACCTCACGCACTTCCGTGCTGTTGCTGCAACCTACAGTAAGGGACTGCAGGCATCAGAACAGTGAAGTGTCTTGTTCATGTTTTCTCAGTTGCTGCACATGTCTGAAATTAACTTCTGCCTTTCCGTGGAATCCCTTGCACTTTATATCCCCTGTGCTGCTGCTCTGCTTTCTTCCCTGAATACTTTTCCCCTCCTCCTAGCCTGTTGCCTTGTCAGGGTCATGTGTCCATGCTCCAGCAGGCTGGGTTTCTATGTCTCTTTTTTTCCCCTTAATTGAAGCACAGCTTTGTACACAACTGCCACTAACAATAAGTACTGTACAAGTGCTTGGCTCAACAAGGTTTGTGAACTGTGTTTTCCCAAGCATCTGCTATGAACGCAAGGGTTGGTCGTCCTCAAAACAGTCAGTACTGAGCAGCAGCACGTTCCTCCTGCTGATGGTCACAACAGCTGCAGCTGCACTCAGATGCTCAGTTTACCCCAAACCATTGTCTGATTCAGTGTTTTTGCTGCCTTGGGTCCACATCCCTGACTTTGCTGATGTCCAAGACAACAGTTCTCTTCTGTGCTGAATGCTGACCAGACGTGAGTTTGTCTTGAACATGATCATTTATACCCAACATTTCTTCCTCAGCTGGGGTATCTTTGTGGCTCCTCTGCTGTGTGTTACTGCTCACTTCGCTAGAGGCTGGTTTACAGATATTGCCCAGGCAGAACAAGGGAAATAAATTACTCAGCCTAGTACCTTGCTGCATGGCAAGTTTGAGGCACGTGGTGACTATTATTTATTTACACAGTCGCTCTCAAAGTGATTTGTCTGCTAATTCTGATGCATTCTTTGGAGGGGGTTCATTTACTCCTGATTTTCTGCCATGTAAAGTTTCACACTATGGCTAAGCTTGCCTTGACAAAATAAAGAGGAAAATCTAGTGATAATATTAGGAGAAACTGTGGTGCAAGTTGGAGAACTGATGTCTTGGATTACCATTATCATACAAGCAAAGCAAGTAGTTATTTAAGTGCAGGTTGTGGACATCAGAGCAAGGCACAGTGTGTAGATGAAGAGGAAATTAAGGGATTTGAGAAAAGGACCTCACTGAGCATGGACAACTATCAGAGAGCACTTGTTGTGCTGTTGGGGAGGGTGCTGGATGGTCAGCACTGCTGCTTGAGAAGTGTGTGTGTGTATGAAACCTTTCCTTGGTAGTGCTGCACACTCACCTTCTAAGCAGCACGTCTGAAAGCAAAACCCTCTGTCTTCTGGTAAAAGCAAGGCAGCTTTTTGAAAGACAGCACTGTTCCAATGGTGGCACATTGTTTGTGTCCTTACTGCTGCTGTATTCCTTTTCTGTCTAGCAAGATGCATGTCCTTCCAGCACAGGGAAATTACCAGTTCTGGAGTATTCAACAAGAGAGGGTGCATGCTCACAGCTATAAGAAAAATGCAGAAGATATTTTTTTCCCTGACACAAGTGAAAAGGATCTTCTAGCACTGCAAATAGTGTGTTTGGATCTTTGGTACTTCAAATCTTCATCACTGCAAGCGCTAGCTGCAGACTCAGCTACTGGTCATGTTTTCCTCTGGTAAGAGGATTAGGATCAGTGCATCAGTGCAAGAACATGCACTGGGTTGGTGTTACGGAATCCAAGGTAAAGGACCAACCTCAGGGTACACAGATCTTTGGTAGGAGGTGTGGGAGGTACTCTTGTATACAAATCTTATTTTGGCATTTGAAATGCTGACTCAGAACCTGACAGGAGAAAAAAACCTCTTCCCTTGGACCAGCAGTGACAAATATTTTTCAGAAGAGCTGGGATTTCTTCTGCTTCTGTTGGTACACTGTGCTCTCTAAAGAAAATGCTTGTAGGGGTTTCAGGCTCCTTAGTTCATAAACGGGAGAGTGAATAAGTAGCTTCACTGTTGTTGTTAGAAATGAGTCTAAAACAATCCAGAAGGCCACTCTATAAAATTAATGCCAGAATTGCAGTTGATGCAAGCTGGGCTTAGTAATGATTTATGCCTCCTGGAATACACAGTGGCTGAGTTTTCAAGTGTAGCTAAATGATTCAGCAACAAACATTGGTGGACTTTTTTTTTGTACTTCAGTTGTGGTCTTTTAAGGGTACTGAGCCATGTACTGATGGAGATAGGCATCAGATTTATAGGTATCTTTAAAATAGCTGACAGCATGAGAATTCTAGCTTAACAAGAAAACCAGTAGAGAAATATGAGAAAAAAAATGTTCTTTCTGTCAGTATATCATTGCAGACAACAAAAAGTTAAACCACAGTGTCAGTTTTTGAAAGGATGTAAAAGTTAGAGCCTTACATGGTGACTTTAGTGGTAAAGGCCCCAGGTAAGGGCTCTAAACTATGCTAGTAGAGGTGTTTGAAAACTTGGGCAAAGAGCAGCAGAAAGCCTGCTTCTGCGTCAGGAGGTATCCCTGAAAAATCTTGAAATCTAGTGGCTTCAGGGCAAGTTCTGTCCTAAACACCTTAAAGAAACCTCCCCCCTTTCTTCATACAGTTTTGAGTGTGAGGGTGATGCATTACTTTATTCCTAATATAGAGACGTTTTTTCTTTATTCTGTAGATTGAACCAGTTATTGATGAAGTCTTCTCATTTTCTGAAGTTCCAAAGGCCTTTCTGAAACTGGAAGGAGGACATGCACGTGGAAAAACAGTGATCAATGTAATTAGTAGACAATAAAGTATCTCTAATCATTATTCTGTCTGCAGTCCGTCCTTGAACACGAATTGGTATGTAGCAAGTGTTTCTTTTTTAAAAGCTCATACAGGATGCATAACTTATAAGTCTTGTTTTAGAAAAGCCTGTGATTCTTTCATACACTGCCTGTTAACAAGCAGACGAGACATACTAATGTCCCTTAGGCATTTCTACCTGAAAGCCATGTTAAAAACGTGGTTGTGACTTTTGCAGAACACCCTTCACTCTTGGAATAAGAGGAACAGTCTGCAGCATTTTCCTTTTGTACATCTTGGAGCTTTTATTTTCCAGATGTAAGTCCTGAAATGGTGAGGCACACTCTTACCTACTTGTCCATATGAAACCTGTGCTGTTTTTCCTTGGCCTTTCCTAGTTCTGTTTACCTTCACTAATGCACATTATTACTCAAGCTATTTCATTCTCAGAACTAAATGGTCACATCACTGTCTCAAGACTGATACTTTGATCTTGTTATGGCAACTCTCTCATGACATAGCTAATCTAAATAGAAGCATGGAACAAAATCAATCTGCGACTGATAATTATTCTAATTGCCCAACTCCTGGCCCAGATTCAGCTGACTGCAGTGTTTATGGAGATAGGGCAGACACGATTTTGTCAGTAGTCAGGCTCCCTTGTTCCTGCTGTGTCCCATCACTGCAGGTGAAACGCTGGAGGGGGTGTTTGTGTCTGGCGGGCTGTTCTTAAACTTGCCATTTTGCCAGAGATGGGCTATGGAATAACTTCCCTGCAATTATGCAGATGGATTGAAGGAAAGTGGCAACCTCTCAAGTGAGAGCTGTCCATTTACTGCAGTGCAGCTGTGGTGGTGCACAAACCATGTCATGCAACGCTTCCACCAGGGGACGGAAGTGGCAGCCACGTGAATGGTGGCCCTGTGCACAAATGCACTGAACACGTGCTTATATAGAAGAATCACCCATTCCTCAGAGCCTGCAGATATTCCACACCCTGTATTCACTCCTCAGGGGCTGGCTGTCACAGAGGAATTATGGACAGAGATGGGCACAAGATGAAAGCAAAACTAACCATAAAATTCACCTTTCTACCCTTAAAAATAATTTCAATAAAAAGCCACCTAACTTAAATTTATTTTTAAAATGCTATATTATATATAGCAAGAGCATATCAATATGACAAAGTACCACTGTTTGGAACCAGTAACAACATATTTTCTATTAAGGACTAAAAGCAGCACATTTCAGAGCAACAAAACTTCAGTGCATCTTTACAAAAGGAAGAAAATTAGTAAGGCACTTCCTCTAGGGTGGTAATAGTAAAAGCACCAGTATCCTTTGAGGCAATACAATAGTAATGAAAATGTTAATTTTAAACAGACTTACTATGCAAGACAAAGGCCTGGATGCTCCTAGGAGCAGCTTGTAATAACACTGGTCTAAGCCAGAACAAAACACAGCAGCATAGTACAAGAGTTTGTTTGTATTTTACCTTTTTGCCAACATTATAATGGAAAACTAACATGACCAGGTTCAAAGCAGGGCAACAGAAGGACCTCCTGCAGTCATCAGAACATCCTACTTGTCACAAGCTCTTTACTAAACCAGTTACACTTACTTAGAATGGGCACAGCCCTTGTGGCTGGGCACATATCCAGGCTTGGCTGTGCCCCTTCCTAGACGAGTCTGACACTTCTGTCCAACAGGGAGCCAGCAGCCCACCACAAACACTGCGTTCCAACATCACCAGAAACAGTGGGGAGTTGGGCATTCAACAATGCAGTGGCTGGAAAACTCAGTAACCACCGCACTTCCGTGCTGTTGCAGTCAGCTTTAGTGATACTTTCCCTAAGAATTCTTGTTTCCTGTACGATTTTGGAGTTCAGGAAGACTCTACTTACTGAAACTGTTTTAAAAGGTACAAATGTGACTTGGCAAAGAAGAAAAATACCCACAACTCAGGAAGTTAGGCAACCTAGAAAATGGGCAAATTCTTCACATTCCAATGCATCCTTTTGCCAGCCCTCTCTTTTTCTAACAAAATATCTGCTACTTTACATCCTCAATACATGAGAAAATCTAGAATTTTTTCTGAATTTAGGACTTACTATATTATACTAACTATACTTGAAACCACATGTTAAGAAGTCTTTGGATGTGCTGTACTAGCAGTCTTTAAATTTTCAGTAAACATAACTTTGTTCCAGTGAACCAAATATATTAATTTCCCGTAGTGAATATTTCTCTATACTACAGCTCATTGGTCCAAGTTGCTATACCCACATACACACTGCACTCCTGTCCTTTATAAAATAAGTTACTGACTATTCTGGGTTAACTACTCACTGACATAATTGTAACTCCATGGGGTCTCACCCCTGTTTAGTTGTTCCATTCTAGCCTGAGGCATACTGCCACTCTCTATCCAACACTGAGTTGTAAGGATTTTAAAAAAAAAAAAAAGAAGGTTTTGAGATACTCAAGCTTTTATAGGGATAATAATCTTGGATAGGGAGGCGAAATCATTCTGTTACTTGTTCTTTTTAAAATTGTGAAGAAAAGACAAAACTCTCATTGTTGATCCTATATCCTTCAGAGATGGCAGTGCCAATTCCAGTGTCCAGAATAGCGGCCAGTTCAAACATCATCTTTCCTTCTCTGGGTTTATACAACCAGCGGTTCCCAACACTGCGTTAACTTTTCTTCATTGACTGTGTTGACAACGACATGGTCACAATCATACTGTGTGCCTCCTGTAGAGAGAAATTTCAAAAAGGGGAGATTATCTTTGAAATAAGGGACAAATACTCTAGGTTTCAGAAAAGCTCTATTAAGAACTGGTGTAGACAGTTTCTCTTTGACCCATGGCTCTGAGAAGACAAATGTATTTTCATCATTGCCTGCTTTTACAATTAATTTGGAAACAGTTTTTGAATTAACCAGGATCAGTCTGCCTTATTCTCTCCACCCCTTCAGTAATTCACTTTTTTGGCTTTTTCAGGCTGGATGGAAAGGGAAAGAAACACTGCAATACAGTCAGGTGCAGCTCCTTGAAGACTGTCACTTCCCAGAAGTCAGGCTTGACTATTTCCTGCAACAGTTGTCAATTGTCACTTGGCTCTAAAAATTGAGTGAAGATGTTCAGATGATGAAGTCAGTCCTGCTGCTAACAGACAATACACATGTGACCATGTCAGGGACAAGGTCTGGCACTGGTTTACTCCTTGCCATTATAATCCTTTATTTTGACCAGATGAATCACAAATCACCATGCACAGAGTATCACCCAACGTTCAGCTGTTTCCACTGGCAGCTGAACATATCTGAACGCAAAGTGAGAACATTTCTTAGAAGAGCTTAATCTACTTACGTGATGCAATGCCAGACACGTTCTCATACAAGAGCACCATTAATATTCTAACTTAAGAAACTGGGAAGCAAAGACACATTTGGCTAGAGCTGAAAGTCAGAATTGATGGGTTTTTTTCCTTAAATCTAATATGTATTGCAGAAATGTAGGACACGTGCATCTTCTGTAGTACAACACACCTGCAAAGCAGGTGGTATTCCCACTGGAAGCAGCCATCTGAGCCAACCATTTATACAAAGCACCGGGACTCCCACGGACACTGTGTTTTTGTTCTGCACCCCAATTGCCTCACCCTCCCTGACTGAGCAAAAGACAAGCCTGGCAGCTGAAAGCTTATGTTGAGTGTAACATACTGAGCTATGTAGCTAATGCTATTTTTTGCAACTCAGCACTGTGAGTGCAAAATTTGTTTTTAAGTGGTGTCCGGTAGAATGTAAACACGTTAAAATGGTAAAAGATGGGATTTTTTTTCAGTGGATAGAGAGACTATTTACTTTGATAGCGTGGTGCTCTGGACAAGGCTTTGTGCTATTCCCGTTTGTCCACAAGGTGGCATTGGCAACTGCACAGTTAAACAACTGCATTTGTTTCCTGAGGAATTCTTGAACGCACAGTTTGTGGTCCAGAATGGATCAGCAGAGTTGGCAGGAACAGGCAATGCTCCTACTAAGCTTTCTCAAATAAAAGCGAAATGTATCTACTGTTTTGTATTTACTGTACAGATTTACTTTGTTTTAAAGCTAAGAGTGCATCTATACTTCTACCACCAGACCTATCCAACGTGAAGTCCTTCAATTAAAAATGCAGAATACATAATTGTTTTTAACATGATTAACTGAAGGAAAGGCCATGCAATAGTATTTCTGCTTGTTTGGTGCAACTTAAAATGGGCTTTAGAAAAAGATATGCAGTAATTGTGACTAAAGACTCCTTGAACTGGAGTGGTTTTGGTTAAGTTTATAGTTAATCATCACTAGCTTTTTGTGGCAGTAAAGAGAATTTGTGACCATTTGTGCCACTGTTGTATTATGGTCAAACATCAGATAACCCTGATCTCACAGTTCTGACAGTCCTACCCAGCTGAGGTGGGTGATTGTCCCACTCTGCTCTGTGCTCACCTCGAGTGAGCAGCCTCACCTTGAGTCCTGTGTGCATTTTTGGGCACCACAATATAAGAAAGATACAAAGCTATTAGAGAGCATCCAAATGAGGCTACAAAGATGGTGAAGGGCCTTGAGGGGCAGCTGTATGAGGAGCAGCTGAGGGCACTTGGTCTCTTCAGCCTGGAGGAGACTGAGGGGAGACCTCACTGCAGTTACAACTTCCTTGTGAGGGGAAGAGGGGCAGACACTGATCTCTTCTCTGGTGACCAGTGACAGAAGCTGAGGGAATGGCATGAAGCTGCATCAGGGAATTTTAGGTTGGATATTAGGAAAAGGTTCTTACCACAGAAGGTGTTTGAACACTGGAGCAGGCTCCCCAGGAAAGTGGTCACAGCACCAGCCTGACAAGAGTTCAAGAAGCTTTTGGACAATGGTATCAGGCACATGGTGGCTGTTGGGGTGTCCTGTGCAGGGCCTGGAGTTGGGCTTTGATGATCCTTATAGGTCCCTTCCAACTCAGGATATTCTATGATTCTAGGAGTTCAGTCCTGNTGTAATTGACATAATTAATTTCATAGCATGAATTAAAAATTAATTTTAAAACAGCTAAAAAAATTAATAGAAATAGAATAGAACAGATATAGAAAATGTTTACTCCCCTCAACCAAAAAAGCAATTATGTAAGAACATCTGATTATGCTAATTCTCCTAATCATTCCATTTGCTGCTTTTTTAGACTTTCTGTCAAGCTCTGAAAACAAAGTTCAGAAACAGTATCTACACAAATCAAATTACTATGATACAAGTGACTCCAAAATACACATCAAGTGCTCACAGACCCTAGGCTGCTATAGCAGAATCTCATGCCATAAAGGCATAACCATTAATAAACAAAAACCTCCACCTTTTTGCATCTAATCACATCAGTATACAAGCCTGCCTTTGCTTTCCTAATATCCTTTGGCTATTGCATCTACAACTACTATGAAAGAAAATTTGCTCTATAGAAATTAAAGTTAATGAGAAGTTAGGTTGTTTTTGCTTCAGCATTTTAAATAATCATATTCACATTGCCCAAAAATTAACTGAGGCTATCTACAGTGAGTGGACACCGAGAATACAAGATAAGCAAGTACTGTGAGTTACTAAATGGTATGTAGGAGAAATAAAATGAAGTCTTAGGGCCTGTATAATTCAGGAGGTCAAACTAGCTGATCAGGTCTTTTTTGCTTCCAGATTAAAGCAACTAAAGCATCATCCTTAATTTATAGGCACGTTTAGTGTGTATCCCACTGCAAATACCATGTAATTAAGACCCAATGTAATGAGATAACATTTGCTTACCTTTGATATCTAAAACCAGCTTAGGTTTCATCTTGCTATAAATTCTGCCATCGGGACTAATATGCCAATATTGTTTGTCTTCATTCCGCTCAAATGACAGACCGAGTTTAGAGCCAGGAGTTATAAGATTTCCAGCAATTGTCAAGCAGCAATCCTCTGCCATCTGTGTCATCAGAAAGGCAACAGCAATTATTCAAAATGGCCTTACTTCTAGTGTCCACTGGTTTTTTTATCAAACAGGAGAGATATCATCAGGTGAGAACAGAATTTAGGAATGACTTTCCCTCAAGGAATCTATTTTTGCCCCAAACTCAAGACTCATTTTTCTTTTGTTCCTGTTTCTGCTGACACTCTCCACTACAGGAACGTTAAAATAACTATGCTGTATCAGATCAAAAGGAACAATTAGCACCTATCTCTAGCAGTGGCCAATACCCAAAGATTACATTGATACCGTGGAAGATTACATTGACTGTACTCTTGTATGCAGTATGTTCCTGGTTATCTCTTCCAGTCTACAGCAATTGCCAGCCCAGAAACTTTTCCATGCATCCCAATATCTTTAATGCTCATTTTCTGTCCCATGTGTGAATTTATTAGTCACTACCCAACAAGATCAGTGTAACCCTTTTACATGAACACTCTTGTGTATTGTAACCCTTTGACACTGTGGCAAGCAGTTCCAAATCCTAACTACGACTATTAAAAAAAAAAAGAATAATTTGATATGCAACTAGTTTTATTTGATGCTCTCCTCATCCCTTGATTATTTTAAGGGATGTGTTGTCCATGCTATGTTTGCAGAGACTTCAAGCACATCATACCTCAAATTGTACCCTTTGCAGGCTAAAACGTCCTTGCTATTTTGTCTCTTCCTTGCATAGAGGCTCTCCATTTCCTCTGAACATTATTTTTTCTTTCAATCACTTCTAGTTTTGCAGTAACCTTTTCAGATAAAGGACATAACTGCACAGTATCAAGTGTATGAATTTCACAGGGTATCACAGTAATATTTGCTTCTTTGTTCTACACTCTTTTCCTAGTCACTTGTATTACTTGATTCCAAAAGTCTGCAAATGTCTTCATGGTTAAAAACAGAGCTGGCAAAAATTAAGCTTACTTCAAAAGAGTATTAAGGCTGTATTACTAAGTAACAGTTAATTTTTCTAGATAAACAGTGATTTTCAGTAGGTCACCATAAGCTGCGCCTTTTAACTAATGAATGCACTTCTGTGGCAGATTAAACACTTATCTGCCGTTGTTGAAATGGCCCTAAATTATTTTTACAAGTACTTTTGAAAGTACTATTTCTTGAAAAAGTCATACTTCTGACTATCATAACCTAAGAGTCGAGTAAGTTGATTTAGTTGTGAAATTCTCATTTGTATCTGAAGCATTCTCTAGTGGGACTAGGAAAACTCTGAGCTTAGACATTAGGTCCACTAGGCCAGTACTTCACCCGTCTCCAAGAAACTCATAAAGAGTAAGGAAACCTGCGTTCACATCTGTTTCTGAAAAAAGGAGCAGAATGACTTTCCCATCCTGCTTACTGGTTATCCCACATACTTAAAATGGCCCTTCCTTGAAAATCCCAGGCACAGCCCAAGGTACTGTGACTCAGTCACTGAGATGACCCAAGCTTACAGGAAGGTGCAGGTTCTTCCAGTGACCCATGTCTGCCTATGTACAGGTAGCTACCCACTCAGGAGCTCAGTTTTCTTTGTAATATGTGGTAAAACCCAATTTTTGGTTTGAGCAAAATGGATTTGCTACCATTCACCAGAAAGATGGCAGAGCTCTATAAGAGTTCAGTCACTTAAGATCAATGTTGCCAGCTTGCACTCTGCACTAAACTACCTGACTGCTGTGCAGCACAAGCTGTGTATTTTCTGTGCACAGAAAAATTGCTTTATGAGATACAGAAAAAGGGGCAAAAACCAGGAGCATTTATCCAAAGCCATATAATACCACACTGCCTCAATGTGAAAACTTTCAGTGACATGTTTCAGAGGCACCATCACAAGAGAAGTCTTTTGTATGTGATATTAAAGCTTTTAGCTTGCTTTGAATCATTTTGCTGTCTGCATAAATCCCTTTTACAACTGCATGTGTCCTGTAAACATGTCCGAACAATGCGCCTTAGCTTATTAACAGTAAGATTCTTCCCTCCAGCGTAGATGACATAGTTATAAATGGCTCCTTTGAAGTTATACAATCCTATAGAAAAAGTTCACATGATTCTTTGCAGTCAAGCTGTTTAACAGTATTAAAGTAACTTAATTTTCTTTTGGCTGGAATCCCTAAGACTGTTCATGCTTAAATATTTTATGAACTGTGCATACCTCTGCTCACCTCAGTGACAATTTGCACATGATTAGTTTTGTGGACTGTGAGAGAAGTAGGGTTTCATTTGGAAACTTGTGCAGAGGAAAGGAAAAAGAATGGATTTGACAAATACAGGGATAGTCAGAAAACAAACAAAAACCCCCAAACAAACCAAAACAAAAAAAACCCCACCCCCAAACAGCTCAAAAGAGTGGGATTTTATTTTTAAGCTTGCCTAAATGCTGAAGAGGATATCAACCTACATTACACTAACTGTCCTACCACAAGGTATGTATAGTTCAAAATATTATCAGGAAGGCTCTGTACTTTAAAAAGTCTCCCCTGCTTGGATACTTTTGCAATACTTTCTCTCAAAATTTCAATTATTTCAAAAAAGTATCATACAACTAATTTGTATAACCTGAAAAAGCCGGAGTTGGTCAAAACAAAACCCACAAAAACCAACTCCCAACAGAAAGATTACATTATAATTGAAACAGGTTAAGCCTATAAAATAAATGAAGATGCTGCAGTAGGAATTAAATTCATAAAGCCCTACTATTGGAAAGGAAAAGAGAAAACGCACATTGAACTCAAACCTTACCCGACACCTTATGAATCCATCCTGATAAACCCAGATTTGATCGTCTGAGTCTGTATCTTCTGCAACCTGTATTCTGAGAAGATTCAGATTATCTAGGTTTCCATCAGCTGACATGAATTTTCCTGTTTCCTTGTTTCGAAGCCTGAAGTACACACGTTTCTGCAGAAAACAAAAGAACTCTTTAACCACAATCTCAGCAGAGAACACATCCTGCTCTGGCTTAACTTCAGAGCAGTTACTGTCAGTGCTGAACCCCAAACCTCCCTCTTTCCTTCTGAAAGCTTAACTTTTTTATTCAAGAATTTAATTCAGAAGCTCATAAACATCTTGGATGAGACAAGCTTTGTGAACTTGCCACTCTGCATAGAGAGTTTTAGGCTTTCCTATGCATTGAAATCATCACAGAGTGGAAAGCTAAACATTTTTAATTCAGAGCAGAACTAACTTCTCTCTGCTAACTACATATAACTCTGAGCTTTCATTAAGGGTGCACTTGTGTGGCCTATTACACATGAACACTTCTGTTCAGACAAGCTCTCAGCAGGGCAGTCAAAATGCATTATTCCTAACTCTGCTTAAGGCTATACAAAGACAAAGCTATGACAGCAAGCAAATGCAGTTGTTTACAGGTACAAGTAACCTGTGAATTAGAAAAAGCTGTTTCTCCAATGAAATATGGCTCAGCAAGAGCCTCAGATGTTAAAGCTCCCAGGACTGCTGCACCATTGGACAAGATCATATGGTCCTTATTTAGAGAACAAAATAAAAAGGGCACGACAAGAATAAATTTTGCTTTAGATTTGCAAATTATTCTGCCAAGTAATAAGCAGGGAGGGACCTTCCCTCCTAAATCAATACAAAATCGCTACTAACTGAAGTATCTTTTTTTTTTTCCAATTTTCTTGTTGTTCCACAAATAATGCAGATATGCCAGCAACCAGTGTGTGTGTTAGTTATGAAACAAGTTACAGTAATTTATATATAGCAGTTATAGCCATTATTTATTAATCCTTATATGCTGTCTTCTGTAATTTGGTTTAAAGGATGCTTAATGAACAGTTTAAGCAGTGTAACTGCAAAGCCATGTAGCATAATCGAACAGCTTTTATTACATGCAAAACTCTGGAGTGATTTCTTTACACAATTGCCAGTGCTGAAGTTTGTCACGTGCCTGTGACAAGGCTGTAACACTGCTTTCAACTGTATAATATCTCCCCAACCCCATGACAAGATATAAATTAGTACTTGATAAGCTCATGTCAAAGTCCACTCACCTGCAGTAAAGGTCTAAGAGAACCTATCTGACAAAAGCCACTGGCTTTATACCAATCTGGAATTTCATTCGGTGTTAACAACATCTGATGTCCCCTGTAATTACTGTGTTCATAAATTATCCATCTATGAGGAGAAAAAATAAGACAATGTTTTAACTGCCAAATTCTGCTTTGGAATCAATAAGTGAGTTTAGCAGAAATCTGTCCCACAATGTAGTAGTGCTTAGCTTTGGAAAGCCAATGACTTTTGTAACAGGCCTTAAAAAAATAATAAAATCACATCCTGATTTAGATCAGCCACATTAATATGAGTACACAGGAGTTCAAATTTTAGAGTCCTATTATTTAAAAATTACAAGCGGAATGAAACAAAGCATTTTCTTGGGAGAACCCAACTTTTAAATACCATTTGTTTTCAGGAGGCACTGTGACTCCTCAAGGAGCAAAGATCTATATGCTACATGTGCTGTATATGCTACACTGCTGCAGGTGCAGAACCAGCTGTTTTGTGTATCTGAATTTGGCCAGGCCTGTGAGTGTGAGAAAGAGCTACTGTGGATGCAGACTGGAACAAGCAAATACTGGGAACTGCAACAGGATGCAGTTCTCTCGTATTGTATTGGATACCCAAGTATTTGGATAGAGGTTTTATTTCATAACACCTCTCTTCTTTCCAAATACCTGAAAGGATGGTGGGGAAGAGATAGAGCAAGAGTGCACATACAAAAATTTTGTTTAGCATTCCCTAGCATGTATCCAACTACGCTTAAAATCACACATTGAGTGTCATCTGTCAGAACCCAACTTCTGATTCTCCATTATTGGCCCAGCCAGTGAATTATGACTGGGCTTCAAAACAGACTGCAGTCTGTAGAGTTTTCTCACACTGATGTGCTGGGACTGTCCAGTAGCCATGGGGGTTTAAGTACATGAACACTCAATATGCAAGTTTTCAGGTTACCTCCTTCCTCTGACTAATTTGTCACCAGATGTCTCCATCCAGAAGCACACTCACTTAAATTTTGGTGGTTTTTCACTGCCTAATACACATCTATCCCCAGGTACGAAATTAAGAGAATTATAAATGGTGGTCTCTTAGCAAAGGAAGAGAAGATGAAACCCTCTTCAATAAGGGAGGCAGCAGGGGCAAGGAAACTGTAAACTCTGTATTTTGACACATTTCAGCAGCTGACATTGCTATAATAAAATCAGAATTTTTGTATCATATTCTATGTTTCCAGTGATCCACCAGAAAAAAACGCACATATATTCATTCATTGGACAGGAAACACACACAATTCACGATTCCATTACCTGGGATCCTGACATTGGCAAAGAAGTAACTTGATGTTTGACTTCATGTTTTGGAAAGTGAGAATCAATTATATTGTGGTTATGGTGAAAGATACTGAAACCTTGGGAGGCTTCAGAATACACACATGTACTTTTTCTTACTACCTTTGTTTCAAAGTTCAGTTCAGTATGCTAAGGAAACCTTTGGACCAGCTTATCCAGAGGGGGAAAATGGTTTGCTCTACAGAATTGGTTATTAGCTATCCACTTGAGGGCAGTCTTAAGCTACCCAACAGCATCTCTCCAGCAAACACCTTGGAAATTTATCTCTTCAAAAGAACACATTTAAATGCAAAGCAAGAGTAACATGGATCTATCATTAAAAAACAAAAAAACCCCCCAAACCTACAAAAACCACCAAAACCGGGGTCAAGTATCTTAGAGGTAGAGGTTAACAACAGGGGGAAAAAAAAACCAAAAAGAGAATTTAACAGATCTGCTGCTCCTAAAATATAGGACAGTCGTTTTAAAAATCCTTCCAAACAGCTTTTAAACTTCATCATAGACTACTTTTTACATCATCTTCAAGGGTATATTTAGAGAACACAACTGCTTAAAAACACCTACCAAATCTAACTGCTAGATTCTCATGCAATTCCTGAAGTAAAAGGGGCTATTACTAGTTACACCAAAAGAGGTGAGATCATGGTCTGATTGCACCTCTGTGTCCATAGTAGAGGTTAAAGGATGACCATGAAGACTTACTGAAAAACATCTTGAACTTCTAACACAGATCACAAACTAAATGACCTTTTTATGTCTGAGACCTAAACCAAGAGCATAGAAGTTGGTTTTAAGGATGCTATCCAAGCTGATTTTTATAATACGGCATGAGAGAAGACACAAGTTTCCTCGAGAGCTTTATTCAAATTAATTTCAACTTTTAGCACAGGACATGAGTCAGTGATAGCATATTGTTGAGACAGGATGTGAAAATGCTCTGTAAGAAGAAATTGCATTAATGCACTACACACATTATGGTATTCTAATTTTACATTCTGTGGTTCCATTTCACCTGCAAAGTTGAGTAAGTACATCATTCTAAAGAATCAAAAGGCGATTTTAAACTTACGTGCCGCCAAGGACTTGAACTGAAGCTATTCGAGGATTGTATCCCAGGAACTGAAGATTTAAGATTTCTGTACTGAATTCGATTTTCTTTCCTTGGAAACCCATCTTTTCAAAAAGAGCTATGCAGGGCTCAGACAGCTCCTGCGAAAGGAAGATGAGTGCTTTTATAGGGTGTTGGAACTCCAGATGGTGACTGTGAACATCAGTACTCCACATAGCCCTTTTGTTTCAGAGGTTTCTTCTTGATTGTTTAAGATCAAAAACCCTGAATGTTTTTGCTCTTCAACTTACTACTTAAACTTGAGAAACCATAAAAACCCCTTATACAAAACACACAAGGGATCTTCTTGCATGGAACATAAAACTTCCTTATCTTCAGGCACAAAGATCTCTGTGGCTGATTCTTCCACAATACCGTAAGTATGTTTTAAAATACATTTTAATCAATGCCATATCTCTCTTCCATTGCACTAATCCCCACTTGTGGGAATTTTCATATAATGAGCTGAACAGACAGTAAGATAATATTGATTTTTACAGCTTCAAATGATGACAGCCTTGTTAGCACTGCTTATCACTTACTGCATTAATTTTTAACTTTTACAGTAGGTTACAGCAACGTCAATCTCTGACTAGACAAAAGATTCAAGATTCATACTACTGAGATAAAATTCATGACAAGTGAAAATTGTAATATCTGAATCCTCCAAATTGCTGTGGGGAGGAGGTTCTTCTCCCTCTCCGTCAAAATGCTTCTGGTGTCAAAGGGATTCTGCCCACATAAAGCTCCCTGCATCACTGAATCCAATTTGAATGTCTTCTGGAAAAGGAACCTTGGACTCTTTTCTGTGGGGCAAGGTATCTGTAGTGGACTGGAAATAACCTCTCATAATGAAGGCCTTCCTGTGGAACCTGGGAGGTAGGGTTTGAAATTCCCCAGGGTAAAGTCAATTAAGCCTGAGTATCCTGGTGTTACAGTGTACACTCATAGACAGAAATGACACTGCCACTCCCTTTCTCACAAATCTTCCAGCAACGACTGCATAAAACCAATGCCACAGCCAGAAGAGCTCCTTCCTTCTGGCATGTGTTCAGTGCACTCACATCAACTGGATCGGGGACACCTGACATGACGCAAAGTCTCAACAGACTCCCATCCGGCCTCGGGCATGGAAACAGGCCCTCCAAGGCAGAGCTGGCTCCATGCATGCGTGGCAGCTCATATATGCATGCTTCCATGTGAATTTATTAGGCAAGGCCTCCCATCTACCAATTTCTAGACAGTGCTTAAATTCCTCTTTAATCTTCCTTTAAGGGCTCAGATGACAGCGTTGCGTGAGCATCACCATTACCTGTGCAGCAGTCAGGTTATCACACAGCAGCTGAGCTATGCTTCCTGATGGCACACATGCTGCTAGGCTGTGGAAAATGCCAGGAGAGGCCTTTCCACTTTACTCCAGAATCAGGGTATGCTCAGCCCCACTATGGAAGGCAACACCAGTTAGACTGTCATGCATCACCACAGGTAAAGAGCCCAACAGGACCGGTCACACTGTGATGATGTCCCAGTGCCTCTGAACTCTAAGCCCTTTTACAGACTGGCACTTGCCTCCTGAGACGTGCAACTTCTCAGGCAGTAGCCTTTCAGCCTCATGCAGTGCTTTAGAAATAATCTACTTGCATAGAAAACAAAAACAGAAAAGGAAATCCTCCAATTTTCTGCCAAACCTTACACTGGGCATTTTTTTGATTCAGCAGCAACACTGTTATATAAAACATTCCCCACGGTGAGAAGTGCAAGGTCAGCTCATGAATTTTCTTTCAGTACTTCCCATGTACTGTACCAAGCTGGTGTTCCTGTATATCTACATTTAGTTATTCCACAGAGTTGCTCATTAAAAAGTAATTTCAGATGACTGTTCAAGCATAAACCACATTCACAGCTGTTTTTTATAGTATGTTCATGGAAAAGAACATGTGTCAAACTCAAGAAGGAAAAATGCTATTTTCTATCTGCAGCATAACGATGTGGAGCATGCAAAGCAAGCACAACCAAGATATAGTGGCATGAAAACCCCAAAAACTTTGAGCTTATAAACAGCCCTTTACACAGTTTTGTAAGTTCCCTTATTTAAAAAAGCCCTTTTAGCTTTCACTTACAAGTGTATCAAATATCCCTTTAATTTCTTTTTTTTATGGTCCCTTACAAAAAAATCCCTGCAAAGGGGAGTTTAACTAGATAAATACAGTAACATGACATTAAAATAGCAGAGGTGCTTCTTGTATAGAAATGTCACAGAAAAACCCTGAGGAAAGTTATAGAAACAGCAGATGGTGGGGAGGAATTAAGATTGGGACTGCCAACATGCAGGCCCAAAATAAGTCTGACAGGTGAAACCAGGAGCTAAAACAATAAGGTTCAAGCTTTTGGAAAATCATGAAAAACAAACAATATAAATAGATAGAAATGATCATTCTTTCTATTCTGGTTTGCTGATAAACCAGTGAGCAAAGTAACCCATTTTCCTCTTCTCTGCAGCTAGGAAGCCTCTGAAGAAAGAAGCAGCAGCACATGATTTGCAGACAGATGCAGCTCTGTGCTACTGTCTGAAATGTGATAAAATGTAGGGCTAGAACAAATTTCACAAGTGTAAAGAACTTAAAGAAGCACAGAACTGGCATTTATGTTTTAACACAACAGTCTCTGTCACAAATAGTAAATCTTTCAAAAGTAAGCTGATCCTTCCAGCTTGAAACAAGCATTCTAAACCCAGGAACTACTGACATGTACAGAAAAGCCTATTTTAATTCATGGTGATCGCTCACCTAGCTTTGCTAGAAACAATTCTATTGTTTTTAATAGGATCTGTCTACTAAACAGCCAAAGAGTTCAGAAGGCAGACGTTCTTGCTGCAGCTGTTTGTTTACAGAGTACATCAAAATTCTCCAGAGACATGAAAGAGGATGACACATTTCAGCTCTCCTTCATCAGCTGCTGCACCACTGACGGGTTACCAAAATTACAGTGGAGTGCAATAAAGTTGCCAAATTCAAAGAATATATTCAATAGTGAACTCCTTCTTTTTTAAAATGAGTACCATCTCCTCATGTTGCCAGAAATTCCTGGAATCTTGACCACACTTTGCCAGTAATTACTTTGATCTTAAAAGATACTTGCAGATTCCATAAGTGATCCATCATAATGATTGGTTATAAGCTTGAGCAAACTCATTCCTGGCCGCTGATGAGTTACAAAATATGTAAATGTAATTTAGTTTGTATCCACAATACATAACAACACTGCCTGATTTTGTCAAATAGTATTGGGTGTTGCTTTACCTTATCTAGAAGTGTGCATTATTTTGTGATTAACTCAAATTCCATTGTCCTGATGATACCAACAGTGTTTTATAATTACATGTATTTCATGCAAAGTTGCTTAATTAAGCCTGCTTTTTTAATATGCATCAAAAACAAGGTCCATGGTACAGATACTTCTTCACACTGTCGTACCACTTTCTCAACCCATTCCTAAGTGGTCTCTCCTACTGGGAAATAGACTTGACTCTTTACAGAAGTTCTTTTATAAGCTGTTATTAAGAACAGGGATCCCAGGCAGCTGCTTCTGTGACATCCTCTCCTTTACGAAAACAGCACAGAGGCAAAAAAAACCCTGACTAACTGCAGCTAGGACATTTAACTGCTGCTGCACAGAAAAAAACCCAAACCCAAACGAACAACCCCCTCCAACCCAAACCCTCCTCTATTGTATGTGTGTCCTAGAATTTTTACTGTTGCGAGAAATGGGGAATCATCACTGTACTTATCTTTACAATATTTCTAATAGGTTTACTTACAATATTTATGATCCGTAAAGATTTTAGAACTGCTTGGGGTGAACAACCCATTGCCGTCAGATCAGGATAGATCCCTTCTTCCAACACATACTGGTTACCAGCAAATTCCTCCTGGTCATACACTATGCAGCTGCAGAAAGAAGGAGAATAAATTTCCTCTTAAGACATCTGTGCCAGTGAAATGCAGAAACATTATTTACAATGTTTTGTCCTGAAAGATGTGCAAACTGCAAAGCATTGTTCTCTGTAAGTCCCCATATATGAAACCACTCAGGTGTTAGAAAGCTGGTTGCTTTTCTAAAACTTCTACCATTTTAGTGATTTTGCAGTATTCGGTCAATGTAACTTACCTGCCATCTAAAATTTTTGAAGACTTCACAGCAAATGAATCAATACATCTTGTGTTTTTTTCAAATATTTGGCAGTTACCCTTGAATTCAGGCTCTGAAAATAACTGGACCTTTAAAAAGTTATAAACATATTTAACGAAATTAATTCTTCTACCTTCAGTTACATCTCTACCATTAACTCTATAATTAGATAAAAACATACTTAAAACACCCAGACTTCCTTGGTTACCTGTGTTTGTTACCTCTTCAGTGTTGCAATCCTTGCTCAAGAGAGCAAGGTAACAATTCCAAAAATTACTTCTGGCTGTAAATCACTTAGTAACATACAAAATAATTAAAACAACACTAACATGTATAGCTCCTTAGTCTATCTGCTGGGTAAGATGTTTAAATTCCCACAGAATAGCCAGAATAGGCACACATTTTATTAAAGGGCTATAAAAAGTTTTCTTTTGTATTATCAATCTGCTTAACGTCCAAAATGCATACTCTTCCCAGTAGATAAAAACACTCTGCTTCTCAGAACACTAAGGGTGCATAATCCTGGCAATGGACTCAGACAGCATGCCAAGAGGCATGGTATATATTCCCAGGGTAGATTGGCATTATGTGCCTGTTACAGCTATAGACACAGTCTCATGTTGGCTCTTTCTCTGCTCCAAGGATAAGAGAGGATACATCCCCCAGAGTCTTTTGCCCTTATTAAAAAAAAAATTTCTAAGCAGCAAACTTGCTAATTTAGTTAGAGGATAATTAGCCACGATCACACAGAAGTCATTCACATTACAACATGCCTACCAGCTTTATTCACTCTTAATAGAGATAGGAGTGTGGGCAGGTACAGCGTTCTCCAAAGAGGAACAAGCTGACGATGGATGCAGTCTGTTGGCTGCAAGCCAGTGCTTCTTTGTTTCCTTAGGATAAGGTCTTCCTTAGGATAGGGTCTTAACAGGCACATAATATACAGATGCAAATAATTTTTCATGCACACAGCTGAAAATAAGCACCCTTGAGATTTTTATTCCCCATAGTTTATGCATTATCCCTGTGCAGGAGATTCCAGTGAAGCGAGCTACTAATTAGGAGTAGCAAACCAGGACAGCTAAGAATTGTCTCCTTAGTTTTTAGTTCCATGATATACTCACCATTTTCACTGAAAGGAAAATAAAAATAACTTTGTACAGGGACAAACCTGAAAAGGTTCAGAATTAAGAAGGATGAAGAAGCTGTCCATTAGCCTTACTGTCAAAACTACATATTAGTACTTGCACACAGGAGACAATCCAATGTAGAAATATATTAACTCACTGAACAGACAAGTTCTCCCTGCCATTTCCTTCCCTGAAGTTACTGACAAAGATGGCATTAACTTTTAAGCACAACTCAGCAGTGTTTGTGAGTGAACACCTCCCTTCAAGTGCAACCACCACGAGCAAAACTGTTAACCAAAGAAATAGGTTCAAAAGGAATTAAGTCAGCTGTACCAAGAACAACAACATCTATCCTGTGGTGCCCTCACCAAGAACAACAATATCTCTGTTGTAGAGCCCTCACCTCAGCAGCAGACTCCAGGTCCTGCACCTCTGCATAGAGGGCTGCGGGCTCCAGCTCCAAAGAACAATCACTGATACCCCAAAATACCTCACTCGCTGAACCGAAACATTGCCCGTGCCCTAAGAAAGTTCTGATAGCAAAATCCCACCTTCCTTGGGTCTTAATGTGCCTTACTCAAGAGGTTTGGAGAGCAGCCTTCCTTCACCTGCAGTTTTCACTCTTTGTCTGACTCATCAGCCATCTATGCAAATACCTGAGTGTTCCACTGGACAGATAGCCATTTCTTTATTTACATGTTACAGACACTACACGGTATGTTTCATGTGCTTAGAGAAGTATCTTACCTTGACTTTACCCCTTTCACTTCCAACAATATCCTGCAAAAGTTTTAAGAGGAAAAAAGTGAAAAGAAATTTTTAACAGTGATAAAATATCATACAAAATTTACTATTAATAACTGTTTAAATAATGTAAATAAACTGAATTTGATAGAAAAAGTAGAGTTCCAAATACTTCAGAGAAACTTGCAAAACAAGTATAAAATTAACTCCTTACCATAACAATGGGTTGAACTGAAGATATTTTGCAATTCTTTCCCCCCCATGCCTCAATGCTGGGATACAGCCCTTTAGCCAGTATATACTGCTCCCCTGTAAACTCGGGATTCTCATAAGCCACCCATCTAAAAGAGAAGGAAGAGGGGGGTGGTTGGTAGAAGTCACACTACTTTTCCAAAATACAGATGTGTATATTCATTACTGTCTTAATGTAAGAACAAATAAAAAATTTGAAGTGCCAAACTGTGATGCTGTTAAAACCCTAAACAAACCAGCGTATCTCATACTGCAAACCCCACGCAGATTTTACTACCTTCTTGCACTATGTTGATACAAATCAGAGTGAATTAGCTAAAGCAAACCACAAGTTCAGACACATCATCTGCTGCATATCCTAAAAGTTATCTCCTGTAAGAATATTTCAAGATGTTTTACAATCCTATTATTTTACCTAGGTCAAGTTCTTCTCTAAAAAAAAAAACCCCAAACCCAGACAGATATCAGAATACAGCTTTTCCAACAAAACTAACTTTCAGAGTCATCTGGACAGTAAATGTAGCAATACTGATTTTTAATGTTGCCTGTAGCTACAGTTCACTTGTGTTTAAGCAAATACACACCCCAACAGGATGTTGAGCTGCAACAACAGGCATATATGCTAATCAGAGCAGACTTCCCTGCTAGGAATGAAAGACAGCAAGAAGAACATCCTTGAAAGCTAAGCATTAAAACCACCACAAATTTGACCAGATCAATGTATTTAAATGCAAAGCCACTATTGCAACTACTCAGTTAGATCTGATGCTTGACATAGGTCACAAACTCAGAGATCTGCATCAAGTCTTCTGTCTCAGTCAGAATATGCCTTTTTTGAAAAACTTTCAACTTTTGAGATGATACACACTTGAAGTATTGGAAAAGCAACCAAATCACTGCATATATCTCTCTGATGTCCAATTACCCCTGCAGCGCTTTGGGTTTTAAATATCTGGTATCAGTTAGTCTTGCTATGCACAGTCTACTACATTCAATAAATCTTCTGCTACAGTGTTCTTCTAACCCTGGTTCCACACTGAAAGCCCAAACAGCGCATCTCCTGCATCTATACTACCTTTGATTTAGTGATAATCTTCAGAACTTCTCTTGCCTTTCACTACTACATTTCCTCACCTTTCCATACTTACACTCTGACTTTTTTTTCTGTTTGGTTGCTTTTTGAGTGCCCGTACGAGAACAGACCACAGCAGCAGCTGCGTTTTGTTCATTAGATTTATGCAGGAATCAGGACATCTTGCTGGTTCCTGGTTCTACGAGGAAATCTTCTACTCAGAGTCAACCTGCTTTTAATTTTAGCCACTGTGGTACATAGCAAGTGTATGCTAGGTTATGCCAAAACCCACTTTCAGTGGGCTCAGAAACTTACTGAGTTTCAACACTAACAAAAAATTTCATATCATAAAGCAGTAAAATGATACAGATCTTAAAGTCTGCAAGGGAAGATAACTCTCAACATCAAAATTCCACATAAATTATCTGTGTGTTGATCAAGTGGATTCTCCTAAGCTGCAGTTTATTCCAAGTACAAATGCCAGAGTCTCTGCAGATACAAGAAGTGGGATAACCTTAAACTGAAATAAAGCTGCATCAACATGTGCCAAGAGTGAACTTTGTTTTACTTGTCCATGGCAAACACTCAAACAGTGATTCACATATCTCACTATTCACATCTCTTGGTTTGCCTCAGATATAATCAATTATTCCAACTTGTTACGCACTAATTACTTACAGCATATTTCAAGGCCCATTTCAAAATCACCTCGGAGTAATTCATCAAAGAGACATTGGTATGTACAATAAATTGAGCAGAGAGTTCAAATGTCTCAGGTGTGTCTATACCTGTATACCACATATACCAGAAGCAGTGAAAATGAGGTTTCCTTAAACAATTTCTTCAGCAGAGACTCATTATATTTTTCAATGCACAAGTGCCAGGATACAGCTATGGTGCATGGTAGTTTTAGTCGATTGAGATCTATGCAAACAAGTGTTTCTGATATAAAGTGAACTGTAAGACATGTCAGCAGCCTCTAAGAATCCCTTGATAGCAGTTATTTAGTTTCCCCCATCTAAAAAGAAGCCTGAATGCAGAAGTAATCGACAAATCTCACTTGCACATGTTTACATTTAAATAAATGGGATTTACATAATTAAGTGCCACTCTTCTATGCAAGTCAGCCTATGCAGTTAGACAGTTCCTAGAGTCAGGGCTTAATGGTGAAATACTTGTGCTTCTCCACTTCATTCAGAAGCCCATATAAGCTGCTGAAAGTAGTAACAACATCAAGGACAGGCAGCTGAATTCAGTACCAGCTAAACCTGTCAGACCTCAAGACTACCCCTAGGAAGCAACACTGCCTTAATCCAACTCCTCACTTAGAGAAAAGCCTGGAGAGCAAGACATTGCCTCCATACCTGAGCAAGAGAGACACATTCCAGCTGCCAGGCACAACAAAAACTGAAGCACTGCTCTGCAGCACGGCAGCAACCATCCTGCCCCACAGGGAGCGAGCTCTCCTAACACAACACATTTTGTAACCCCCAGACGTACAAACTGCCTTAGAGAGGCTGAGCAGCAGCTCCATCCCAGGTTGCTGGCAGGAGGGTGCTGGAGACCTTTAGTCCTGGGCACCATCCATGCCCCTGAAACCAGAAGTAGTGTAAAGCTTTGATTATATATTGTTAGTACTATTGCACACAGAGAATCTTTCTCCAAAAACCTCTATGTGTGACATCTAGGAAGTGCAGCTCCAAACAGGGTCTGAAAGTAGAGCCAAGAAAATAATCCAGACACAGGTAACTCACCAAAAATCAGATTTGCCCTCAATTAGCCCAGGACTCACCTTGTCTAACTTTAGGAGGGAGGTCAGAAAGTTAACTGGCACTTGCAGATTTGTACCATAATTAACAGATAGGATGAGGTAATAAAATTGTGTTTATAGGGAAGAGAAAACAGGTTTGTCATGCTCCTTTGTGACTGTGATTCTTAGTATCCCAGGGACCTGCAAACTTTAATTTTGTGACTCCTCAAAAGGTTTTTTTTCTGAACATTAGTTCAGACATAGAGAAGTTAAAGCTTTGTTTGAAGTGCTCTCCAGTGGGGTAACCAGGGGTACTTGCCCCTTTCAGCTCCCAGTGGAGGTTTGTTCTTGTACCATGTGTCTCTTCAGTTTCACTCATGTTACATTCCTGAATGCATCTAGATTAAATTTACTACACCTTCTGGTTTCTGTATATGAACCATTCATTACCTAATTATTTCCTTAATATCACTATCCATATGTACAACTAGAAGCAGCCAAATCTACGTTGTGGATTAATTACTTGAAAACTAGGGGAAAACAAGGCTGATAACACTTCCGCAGTAAAGAGATGACTACATAAAATAAACAAATCTGGAAAAATTCTTCCAGCAAGTTCAAAAGGAATCAACTGAAAGACAAGAGCTTCTTCAGGAGTTCTGGCAAAAGTTTGGTGTGTTTACGGATAAAGAAAAAGCACATTTCAAACATGCAGTTCCTGTGATTTTGATCACTATTAAATATAAGCTTGAAGAAGTTTTTAAGCCAAGGGGAAATCAAAATAGTACAACACTTGATTTTAGTATTTGCTTGAACTTGTAAAGGGTGTTACCTGTTGCTAATAAATAGTTCCATTTCCCACCACTTCAAATTCTGCCAGTTTGGAAGTAAAGATCAAACCCTACTTAAAAGAAGAAAGGCCTTTCCTATTTTCAGGCAATCCTTTCAGGATTGCTTTCTCCCACCCTAATGGCAGAAAAATAATGTTTGAATTTTATGTTTGGCCAGTCTCCAAAAAATGCTCAAGAACAGAACATCTTCATTTTTAAAGAAGTACATTTTCATTTTTCAAAAAGTCAATCCTCATCTCCTTAGGATATATTTTTCAGGATGTCTTTACAATGGATTTAGTAAAGACATGAAACTATTGCTTGGAAACATGTTTAGAAACACAATAGCTAACAATTTTAATGCAGCTAGTGCTAAATTACCCCAAACTGGAGTAATCACTCCCCAAATGCAAAGCTGGGCTGTCTCCAGCAATACAGTTTAGATCTGCAGTTGAGCTCAGAACTTGTTCAGTAGTATCTGTGCACTGCAGTGTCAGGCTTTCTTTTCTTTGATATACCCTTTAAATTACAGAGTAATCAAATTAATTATGTGGGAAATACAGATCATCTGTTATCTGACTGCTCTAACTGCTTACCCTGATACCTGTAGTTAAAAAATTGCAATGAAAGGTGCAGGGCTTCTTACATTTTTGACTTCTAATTTTTATTAAATGTTTTCAATATTGATACCAGGAAGGTTACTTCGAAATATTATGACAAGCTTCTACTGAATCTGTCCCAGTTCACTATGTCATAATCTGCCTTACAGTCTAAACAGCTCAGGAAATTGCTCAATGGATTATTCATTCCTCTATGACAGATTTCTTGGAAGGAAAGATATAAAAAAATCTTCCACCTCAACAGACAGTTAACATTTAAAATAAAGCACTGTATTGCCAAACGTGACTTCACACAGATCATTCAAGCTTTCTGACACATTAACATTTTGTAACATCACCACAAAACCCCCAAACACTCACAACCTCTCTGGAAACAGAGGGGTTGTACAAGACTCTTAAGAGCTGAGTGCTAACCACCTGTTATGAACAACGCATCTGAATTTTTAAAAAGCTTATTGCTACAAATTACATCTTTTGGAGACTACAAGGTGAGATTACAGGAGCAGTAGCAGAGTCCGTGGGACAAGTTCTGTTCATAAAGACTTCTATCCACCTTTGCCATCGGAGCATTAAAGTCACTCCTAATTACTAGAATGCTCAAACTCATGTATGATTCCTATCTCAGATGCAACAGACACATTTACTAGAACAACTGCATGAAGGGCATGATAGGTAACCCACAATTTGTTTCCCAGCCTTCAGAGGTGACTCTTTCCCATGAATCTCCCTTCCATATTACAGAACACAAAAGAGCACAGTGACTTCGAAGGTCACCAGGCAGAAAAAAAACCTGCTGTCACACCATGTTCATACACAAATTAAAAGCATTCCTCTGGAATGCACAGAGCTTGATTCTGCAACCTTTATCCAGACAAAACTTGCAGAGATATAGCACAGATAACACATGGAAAGATTTAGGGTGTGGCTGGATAAGGCAGAGCTTCCAGCAAGTCACCTGCCTGCATACCAGGCAGGAAGACAGACTGTACATCTCGTGCTCTTTTGGTTCTGCTACTTCAGTTAATTTTGTGTGTTTGCAGCCATGACTGCTAATACTTGTCTGCATTTCCAAAATACTTTGATACGGTCTGCAAGGCTGTGAAACTCAATCTGCAATTGATGGACTCGACTAATCAAACAGCAAAGTCTATCAACTGATCAACTGCATGTGATAGCACTCATGGCACAAAGAGTTGGTTTGTTAATGGCCATGGCTAATACAGAGTTTTGGGAACGATATATTAAAAAAAAACCCAAACAAACAATAAAAACCAACACCACAGCACTAAACCACTGTTAACCTATAGGATTCACTGCAAAAGCAATGTTAATTTTCAGAACACTTACTCTCCCTAGTATCAAAATGTATTAGTAAGCATGGTAAAAGTTATCTCTATTTAACACACAAGTGAGAGAAAGAACAAGGAATCTACCTCTGGTCAAATGCAAGCCTGGAAATTAGTTTTAAACCTGGAAATTATTTCCGTAACAATTTTGCTGTTGAAATGCTTAAAACAAATGCAGCCACAAGAACAAGCTATTTCTTCCTCTCTTGATGAAATGTCATCTCATGCTTTCATACTTTACGAATCACAAAGTCAATGCTTCCTTGGACCTTACTGTGAGAAGAAAGACGATTTACTGTACATATTCACCAAAACTTTACTTTTCACATTCTGTGGTCAAGGGCAGAAAATTTTATCTGAAGACTCCACATATAAGTCAGAGTGCTGAAAAACATCTGCAAACACTATCAATTTCTATAAAGACCAGCATATCTAAAATGAAAGAGTGAATAGAAATATCACTTACACGCCACTTAGCACATTTATAGACTGTGTCCTCAGCCCATATCCAGTGTCTTTCAAATTGGAAATTATACCTAACACATTGATATTGGAACCCTTTGATCCAAAGTCTTTTTCACTGTACATTATCATATGGGAGCTTGTGAAGTCCTGTTAAAACAAAGAGAAGCACCATAAGGAAAGTGGCACGTGACATCTCAGAGCATTCAGGAGACGCCTGCTACGTGTTCTTGGAACTTACACCAACAATTGGTCGCAGGGACCGCAACTCCTCATCGTAGCCACCCCAGTCTGTCCAATCCCGATACGCTCCTTCTTCCAGCAGGTACTGATGGCCTTCAAACCCAGGCTTCTCATAAGCAACCCAACTGAACAACAACAACAACAGAGTCTGCATGTGAA
Organism: Edolisoma coerulescens; assembly: GCA_013397115.1. Taxonomy (NCBI): domain Eukaryota; kingdom Metazoa; phylum Chordata; class Aves; order Passeriformes; family Campephagidae; genus Edolisoma; species Edolisoma coerulescens. Next base: position 343,283 of record VWZW01006556.1, read on the forward strand.
AATGGACAAGTGCCACTCCATGTTTTCATGAAGCAGATACAGATATGAGACGTTTACTCTTTTGCTGTGAATATTGTCAAATTTAACCCTCAACCCAAAAACTAGGAAAACAAAATAAACAGGGACTGGATTTGCCCACTGCATCTTGCAGCCTATGGAGTTACTACTTCAGCTGAAGAGTAAATATCACTTTTCCACACTTACACTCCTCCCAGTACTTTCATGGATCCCACTGATGTAAGTGGAAGCCTTGTCTTGTCTTCTGATTCCTTGTCATCAAGCATAAAGATCTCTGATTCTATTTCCACATGTCTTCCTTCAAAGAAAGGCTTCTCATAAACAATTACCTGTAGTGGAAATGAAACAAAAGAAAAGTTGCAGGGAAGATGATAAATTCTGACAATAGACAGTTTCTTTTGGACAGGCACATAGAGGGAGAATGCAAAATGAGGAAACAAACTAGTGGGATCCTCTACAAGAGGCCTTTCCACTAGAGATGCAACATGAGGGCTTGACCATTCATTACCCATCTACATTATCTGGATTGCTATTAATACTGTCATATGTGCATGTGATGGATGCAGAAATGTGGCAGAAGTTGCATTTTCATGGTGTGGTCACATACAAAAGGACTACCCAGCAAGCCATCAGTAGCTGGTATACGATCAAAGCATACTTATGAACTACCCATGTGTAGTTCATGTGCTGTAAAATAGCTTTGGACGATCAAATAAATACTGACTTTTACCTTTGGCTCCCCACTGAATTCAACTTTGCGACCACCCTGTCGAGAAAAGAAAAAAAGAAGAAAAAACTAAGCTGTTCATAACTTAGACAACTTATAGATATCTTTAAGAGTCATCAATTCTTTACAAAAAGGCAGGCCTAAGGTAAAAATTCCTTAAAGAGCACCAGTGAAAATAAAAGGCAGATTAATGGCAGAGATGGATGCAATCAAATGTTGAAAGTTCAAGAATTTTATAGACTAAAAATTTTGGGTTTTTTAAAAGAGTTAGATTTTTGTAAGTCTTGAAAAATCTAGCCACCTTAATACATTATTTATAACACATAAACATAAGTCATTTAACTTGTAAGTAATAAAAGTATTTTACCATTTTCAAGGGTCTCATGGACCTAATGTAGGCTTCTTTCTTCTCCCAGAATAATAAATTAGGATATTCACCAGGCTCCAACATTAAAGGGACTCCCTGGAAACCAGGCTCTTCATAAAGAAGCCATCTAAAAGTAGAGGGGGTGGAGGGACAAAAGCAAAAGATAAAAACCTCAAAACATTTCTGAACAGTAAAGAACAAGACAATATGCTTACTTTAGGAAAGAGATCATTGTATCCTTAACAAAACTTTGTTTCTTTACCACCAAAACTGCCAGCTACAAGCTGGCATACTGTCAAACTTCCATGCTCCAAAGGAACCACCAGTAACACATGCCTTTTGTTTGACCAGGCCAAAAAACCCAAACCAAAACAATGAACAGTAAGAATTTTACTCTGTCTTATCTGAAGGCAACTATATTTAGACTGAAATATCATGATTTAAAGTTATTCTATTATTTTTTAGAATAGTTTTAAAGTGCAGAACCAATTTACAAGAATTTTTAAAATCTCAACTAAACTCAACTTGTATTTGATGCAAAATCTGCTCAATAAAGAAATTCTAACCTTATGTTATTTACTAATACATAGAAAAACCTGACAACTCCTTAGAAATCTACTTCTTCATGGTTTGTGTCTGCTAATAAATCTACTTTTAAAGTCATAACTTTGAGAATTCTTGATAGGGGCAGCAAAAGTAGTTTTTCAAAGTTTTAAAAAAAAAACCTCTTAGCCAGTAATCACTTACTGGAAACAAAGAATCATACTGCTGATCTCTGCATCAGGATGTCAAAGTATTTCTTCAATTTAAATTTACTGATCTCAGAGAAGTGCAGCGTGGAGCAGTATAAAACACATATAAACAGCAACACTTTTTGCAGCCAACCCTTTAATTGTGTAAGGATCATAATGTATAAATCTGGTGATATCAAAGATATTAAAATAATCCATCACTCTGTCATGCATTAAAGGGAGATTCCAAGCTGATGTAAACTGGCACAAATTGGTGTAGTTTCATTGCAGATACATGGCTCCAAGAAACAAACAAGGTGCTTTAGTTTTTACTGTCTATAACTGAATGTTTAATGTATTGCGTGCCCTGTATTCACACCACTCAGTAAAAGCCCTTGGCTTGCGGCTGGTCACACGTAGTATTTCCAAGGGCTTAGTCCTGGGGTGAATTCTGTTTAATACTTTAATATCAATGATTTGGATTTGAGTGCTCTCTCAGCTATTTTGCAGACGACAAGAAGTTGGGTGGGAGTGTTGATCTGCTGAAGGGTAAGAAAGCCCTACAGAGGGATCTGGATCAATGGGCCAATGGGATGAGGTCCAACACGGCAAAGTGCCGGGTCACAACATCCTCAAGCAGTGCTCCAAGATTGGGGAAGAGTGGATGAAAAGCTGCTTGGCAGAAAAAGACATGGGGGTGCTGGTCAACAGCAGTTGTACATGAGCCAGTGTGTGCCCAGGTGGCCAAGAAGGACAATAGCATCAGGAAGAGTGTGGCCAGCAAGACCAGGGCAGTGGTTGTCCCTCTGTACTCAGCACTGGTGATGCTGCACCTCAAATCCTGTGTTTGGTTCTGGGCCCCTCACTACAAGAAGGATACTGAAGGGCTGGATCGTGTCTAGAAGAGGGCAATGGAACTGGTGAAAGGTCTGGAGCACAAGTCTAATGAAGAGTAGCTGAGGGAGCTGGAGGTGTTCAGCTTGGAAAGAATGAGACTCTGGGGAGACCTCACTGCTCTTTACAACTGCCTTGAAAGAAGGTTATAGCCAGGTGGTCCCTTCCCACAAGTAACAAGTGACTGGACAAGAGGAGGTGGCATCAAGTTGCACCAGAAGAGGTTTAGACTGGATATTAGGAAAAAATGGTTCACTGAAAGGGTTGTTAATCACAGGAAGAGGCTGCTCAGGGGAGTGGTAGAGTCACAATCCCTGTACGTATTTAAAAGATGTGCAGTAGTGGTGCTTAGGGACATGGTTTAGTGGTGGACTTGGCAGTGTCGGGTTAATGGTTGGACTGGATGGTCTTATAAGGCCTTTTCCAGCCTAAAGGATTCTGTGACTAACCTCACTGCAAGAACTGACACACACAGAAGAACAAGGAGAGAGTACAGTCAGAAGATAAAGGTGCATTGACTCATTTTTGTTGGCAGCTTTTAACAAACAACAATTAAGCATGAACACTGGGAAACTTTAAGATGATACAACCACACCCACACGGCAAGGTGACTCAGAATCAGAGCCTCCCTTCCCTGCCAACACAGTGAACTATGGCATGCCTGTACAGTAAAGGCAGAAATACCCCCAGCCCTGCAACATGCAAAAAAGCAGCAGCCATCTGCTGAATTTCTCGTGGAAGCCACTTCTTTCTACACTGGACTAATGAACTGAGAAAGACAGTTGGAAAATAATCTGTTTCACTTCCTGGTGCAAATATTAATCTGCTTTCCTTCAGGGATCCAAACGCAAGAGAGAGATATTAAGACAGCAAGAGTTTATGTGGATTTAGTAAAACAATGCTGTTACACTAATGCAAAATAAAGACAACTCAGAGATGTGCACAGGCTCTGCCTCCTTTAAAAAAAAATTGTAATTTTACTAGTCACAGATAGCTTTTAAGTGAGACAGAAATAAAGTGAAGACGTAGATGAAGTGAGTTAACAATCAACCTCCAAATAACATATCTGACTTCATTACTCTTGCGAGACATGTAATTGGGATTAAGGTTGCAGTTCACCAGAAATAACTTCCTGTCAGAGAACCAACTACTTGGACATCTTCAAATTTGCCTTCATTTTTTTCCCACAAGTCAAGGTGTAAATATTTACTCAGATAAAATACCCTTCACCTAACAACAAAAATGTCCATATATCATGTGGCATATTTGAAACATCTTTGCAGTGGTATGTAACACCTGCCTTTGGCTGGGCAGGTTTTGATAGTAAGACCACTTGCAGCAAGGCAAGTGCTATCAGTACCCAAATGTAAGAGCTAACAACCAAGGTCTGTACACCCTGTAAGAAGTTCTGCAGGATCCAACATGATTGAAAGCAGTTCCAGGCTCACATTTTCTGAAAGAAGCCTCTCTCTTCTGCATACTTTTCCCAGTACTAATTTGAGGCATGTTTTCCATAATGATTTACAAGTTTGTTTATTAAATCATGAAAACTGATATTGGTACAGCACCTGGATTGTTCTTTAGAGGTCTCCTTTCTCATAAAAGCTTGCTTGGTTCACAACATCACCCTCCTAACTCAGATGGCCAGATAGTTTCAGGTGACATAACATATTTGTCTTAAACATCATCATAAAAACCCAGAGCAAAATGCACTATGAAATACAAGAATGTCACGTATGGTCTCTTTAAAGCACTAAGTCTTATTTTATAACAGAAGGACTTCAAGAATCTTCTTCTTTTAGTAGGATGATTTCAAGTTTAGAAGAACGCAAATGGGAAATGTGGTCTTATTAAAACAGTTCATTCCCCACTCTCGCTTACGGTAGGTTTGCCTGGATGACAAAAAGCAAGAGAGGCAAACTCTTATTCCTTGGCTACAAACACACAGGGATTATTAAGTATTTACTACACGTAAGCAGAAGAAAATCTGGCTCTAACAAAACATTCTAAGAGGTCAGACTCCCCAAGAGTGAAGCATTACAGCAATGTACTAACACTACTGTCAACAAATACTACCAAAATATAGGACTAGAATAAATATAGCCTGCTTGCTATAGTCTGACAGGTGTAACCAATGGTTTAAACCAAATTCCTTTCATTGCACTACACATTCATACAGGCTACATACTTACATGCCCCAATGTACTTTAATAGAACAAGTCTTCTGAGTGGTTCCAAACACCCCTGTTTCTTCAGTGTCATCAAAAAAGGAAGTCACGATTCCTAACCCTTCAGGCTCTGTATACAAATCAATTCGGCAAACCCTGTAATCCTGAAAAATGAAGATCGCCATAATCACTTGATCTGTGCTCTGAGTTCTGTAATTACTCTGCATAATGAAATCAGTTTTGAAACACCTGTTTATTTTAAATTGTTTCCCCCCTTGTCAATTACTACTGCTATTAGATGCCGATAATAAAAGTATAGCTAAGCCAGTTTTCCTGTCTGTGTTTGAACCAAGACAGTCAGTCAATCTCTAATCAGCATTTACATTGTTTACTTTCTACCATCTAGGCAGGAATGCATCTTCTTTCATCAGTTAACATCTCCTCTAGCAAATTAAATCCTGAGATAACACCAAACAAGCCATCCTTGAAGAGAACTGCAATTTAAACAAGAATTGTAGTTACAAGCAATATATATTCCTCCTTTTTCCTTTCCTAGTCAAATAACTTTATAGCTCATGCTTGTTTTGGCAACCTGCAACTGTAACTGCTTAATGGTAGGTTAAAAGTGCATGTAGAAAGGCTGTGGCCCCACGTGTGAAACTCACTAGTAAGGTTGCCCATACCAGGCAAACCAAAGTTTGGTGTTTGACATTGAAGTTTGTATTGAGTGCAAATTTGGTTTGTATTGGAAAAAAAGGGAAAAGCCGTATTTTGAAAATACAGATTTACTGATGGTTTTCTGGGATGCTTTTCCTGAGACTGACCAGACTACAAAGCATATGCTGCAGGTAGCATTTTGGTGGTTATTCTAATAAAGTTTTGTTTCTACCCTGTCCTTCCTGTTGATGTTACCACAATCCCCATTGCGCAAAAGCCCCCACGTGTATTTTGTGCTTAAACATGAAATTCAACATGGAAGATTGTTTCATGCACTTGTAGCTCATGTTACACTTGTGTCCTAACAGACCAATCACACTCTGTATCAGTATAAAACATCACTATACATTAAGATCCATACAAGATTTTTTTTACTTATATTACTTGCCTTAACAACATGTCTTATTGAACCGATCACTGCAGGCTTTTGAGACTTGCAGTCACTTTGCTCTTCAGAAGTACCTGCACCCCAAATATCTGTGAGTTCCAACTCTCCTTCTTCCAATGGAACAGAAGGGCCTTCAAAATTTGGTTTCTCATAGAGTATCCAGCTTAAAATAAATTTTAAAAAACCTAATTTTTAATGGTGTTTTATCAAGTGATTTCCACAAATCATTTTCCCACTTAACAAATCGTTTCATACACAGTACTGTTTCCAGACCCTTCCCATTTCCCCAATACAGCTCATTCGCCCAACGCTGCTGATCAATCTCTGTGATACCTTTAAAAGCAATGGTAAAAACAAAGACGTCTACTGCTGAATTGTACTTTCACAGAAAACTCCTCCAGCTTTTTAAATTGATAATTCGGGGCAGCAAAGACTCCTGTCTCTGAATACCACACTTTGTATGAGATAGTAATCAGAACCAACATGTACATCAGAAAACAATGGCACTGCAGACTGCTGCATCATGTATAAACAGACAAGTTGCTTGGATCCTGTGAACAACAGCCTGGAGTTCCACAGGAGCTGGTATAGATGTGCCAGAGGATGATAAGACTGCTCAGAAGACAAGGACAACTTCATTTTTAATGGCAGGCTGGAATATATAACTAAATAGGAACTTTATCCATCTGCAAATACAAACCCTCACTCAAGCTCTCAATGGAAGGAGGAAAAAACCCCAGTCCCTCTAGACCATGCTGGAAAAGACGACCTGGTTTACACAGATCAAAAGGTTTTCATTCCGGTTTTCTAAAGCTAAACAGCAATCAGTGTGCTTCCCAGTACCTCCTGCTGCAGCTAGCCCTTGTGTCTGCACCTTACTATCAGGCAATTACTTTTGAGAACCTGCTATTTGACTGCATTATAGCCTGGCCACAGCATAACTGCTAGCCACAGCATTGCCATGCTAGCCACACTACTAATGACCCTTCTGTTGACGCTATGAAGAAAGTAGGAGATGAACTTGTTTTGAATTACTCTTGGGCAACATAGCTTTTAGAGAAAAATCCCTCCTTTTGTCAGAGAAACAGTCAATTATCTCTACAGCACCATCTTATTCATTTGGTCATGAAATTAATCATGTAAGACCAGGCTTTAAAGTCATTTGCTAGCCTTTTAGACCAATCCAAATACTATGCAAGAATCCCTAATGACCAGAGGAGTTGAAGGGTAAAATAGCTGGACAGAATCTGTCATTTCATCCCACACCTATGCCTGGTGAAATCTCGCATCCCTCCAGATGGTAACACTCACTCAATTGCTCAGCAAAATAGGTTTTTCAGCTCAGAACTTCCTGATGCAGAGGTAAAATGCTGTATTTCTTGCTCACAGCTCTCCATGTTACATTACCATTTACAAGGCAGATTTACTGTGAATTACATGCCAGTTCTGTTTCAAAACATTTTTGGATAGAGTAAAAATCTTTGTATAAAGAGTAAAAATTGATCTCTTACCATCCTCTGATGACTTTAACTAAAATTGTTGGTGACAGAACCCAAGAACTGCAATCCGGAACATCATGAAAAACTTCAATGCCACCTTTTTGACAGTCTGAGTCACAGTATATTACCAGCTGTGTTAAAAAAAAAACAACAAAACAGAAAAACACACCAACAACATATAGTTCTGTCTTCCTAGGCTTCAAATACAGAAAGGAACAGTAAAATTATTAAAATTGATCTTACCTTGCCAGGTCTGGGATTGATTTTACTTTGTCCATTTCTTGGAAGTGTCTAATAGACAGTGAGGAGAGAAAAATCACAAAAAACCCCCACAAAATCAAAAACATTTTCAATAAATATACTCAGCTATAACAAAAAGAGCTGGTAGAACAAAATAAAAAGTACTCTGAATAGTAAAAGCTGGTAACATTTCAACTATACCTACTTACCGCTTCTTGCAGAGCACCTTGCCATAAACGTATAAATTTACACACTTTTTTTTACCTCTGAATTATCATCTCACTGAAGTCAACTAACTTCAGATTTGAAAGGCTTTAAAATCCTCCTGATCAGCTTTCTTTATATTCCAGGAGTTCAATACCAAGAGACTACTTTAAAAACTGGCATTGATAAAATACATGCTGTACAATGATAAAGGTGAGTTTAAATGTCTAAGAATGTCAAGCCATAAAGCATGAAGCATTTTGAAGGAATGTATGAGAAGACTGAGGAGGCATGATGGCACATACATGTATGAGCTAACTAGCATAATCAGTTTTGTGATGAACACCTTGTAACAGGTTTCCTCAAAGAGTGTGAGACTGTGCAGTAAGTGATAAACTAAAAATATTCAGAACAAATAAAACACACTGAGGTATACAAAATCTAAAACAATGCTGAAGTCAGGAGTAAATTATACGATATATGGGAAAGTTGTGGTTGCATCACGTCATCTTCAAACAAATAAAGCAAGCATTGAAATTAGGTGTTTGGTTTCCTAGCAAGGACAGGAGTGCTCATTCTGGGACAGGGTCCTGCTCTTCCAGGAATTATTCACACAAACAAAAAGACCAAAACAGATCCTGCCCCTAAATACGTAACCAGCAACACATGCCGGTTAATTCACAATTAATGAGAACATAGTAGTTAACATGCAGAACAGGCAGTGGTCGCAAGACAGAGTTCTTAACCACCACCAGGTTTTTGTAGGCATCATCAAGACATGTTGAAGCACGACTGGTTTTTTAGCCTGCGCTTCAATTCCAGTTGAAACTTGTTCTGTGTTTTGAGGAATGACAAAGTCATTGTTTTGGGCTGCCCTTACTCTTTCCTTCACATTACCCAGTAGCATCATCATTTTCTTAGTCAGTGGAAGATGCACAGTATGTACACCTCATAGAAACATTTTTGATTCCTAACTTGAACAAGACAATTCAGTCAGCAGCAGTGCCACACTGCCACAGAAGTCCAGAAACCTTTGAAGCCTAAAGGGATTCTCTCAAGTGCAGTCTTAGGTATGTACACACTCCACTGCTACATCAGGCCTCCACACTCTACTGCAAAATTGAAACCACTCAAGAACAACAGTTAAAGTAGCAAAAACCAAACTAAAACAGTACTAGACATTTAGCTTTAAATTCATGTTTTTAAATCCAAGCAGGACCATCAGAGTAAGAAAGCCTGTTTAAATGGCAACATAAATCTACACCCCTGTAAAAACCCCCCTAATTTTCATCTCCACGCTAATTAAGAAAGCTTCCCATAAGAGAAAAACCTACATTCTCAAAACTGCAAGGTACCATAGATGGTTGCCTCCTGCAAGGTTACGAAGAAAGGAGCTATTTCTACTACCTCACTCCTTTTAGTAGAACTGTTACAACAGATAACCCTTAGCTTTGGAAAGTATTTCTCAAACTTCTTACATGCTGCTTCAATTCCACAGGTCACATTCATGTGGCTATTAAACTTTAGAAACCGTATTTCTTCCCATGGTTCTTAGATCTCCTGATTATAGTTTTCCTCTCAGGTCACAATAAGGGCTTCCATTAACAGAAATAGCAAATGCTACAGGACATTGGTTCATCATCTTAAAAACAGAAATTACAAATATATTCCACATTAAAGTTGCTTTGAAGGGAAAACGCAGGTCTGTCTTCAGTCATGAGGAAAAGATGCTTGTAATCAGACCAAGGGAGAGCCCTCCACTGTAGCAGCACTTCCATTAATCACTACTATCCAGTTGTTAAATTATTCTTAAAGAATATATATTTTTCTGCTAAATGCATGGGAATACAACAGAGGGCTAAAATAAAAAATTTGCTCTGTTACTCATTTAACAGTACAATGGCTGAATGTCTTGTTGAAAGAGAAGAGAGATTACTGTCAACAGAAGTTTTCTGAACTTCACAGAAAGCATTCTAGTAATTTGCAATAAAAATTAAAGTTAGCATAAGATTTGTTTCAATATAATACAAAATCAAGTATGAAGACATATTCAGTCATATGCTTTCCATTCATATTTGCAAAAAGTCTCAAAATAAATACCCCTTAATCATGTTGATAGATGCCATCTCATTTTCATTTTCAGATGAAACTGGTACCATACTTAAGTTCACCTCAGTGTATTTGTAATCTATATATATCCCAAAGAGGGGAAACAAAACAATGCATGCACATTGCCTATCAAAACATAAAAGCTGGATAACTTTGCAGGCAGCTTTTAAAAAACACGATACTTACATCCACATCTAATAAACCAGGGGGGACATTTGATTCATATCTGCTTGTCCCTAACCAGCTGGAAAAACTTTTCTCAGGGTTGCCATAGTTGGGCATTTGTAAACTTAGTTCTTTTTTTGCACTATCTGCTTGAAGGTACTTCTCCACAAAACTTGGAAACTTCATATCTGAAAGAGACTGAATTGCAAAATCAAAATTAACAGTCATTCAGCAGGTAGACAAACATTGTTTCATTTCCTGAATGACCTTTATTACCTCAGATTTTTGAGGCATGATGAATGGCCCAGAAACATCCTGTTGTAAAGGAGGCATCCCTGAGGAGTCAGTTGCAAAAGCTGCTGTGTTATTTACTGAAGTGACAGGAGGACTAAAAAACTTTTCTTTAGAAGACAGCAAGCTTGAGAAGAGGGAGCTTTTTTCAAGCCGTGATCTCTTAATTTCACCATCTGTACAATCAATGTTCTCTTTTCCATTTGTTTCGTGAGTAAAGGCAGGTTCCTCTCTACATGACTGCAGAGCTTTGAATATGATACTTTGCTCTGTTGATGCACGCTTAGGCCTGACTCTGGCTATTGTTTCCAGGCTTTGCATTTTCATTTGTTGTGCTGGTAATAGATCCTGTGTTTTTTCCCTCCTCAGTCCCAAACCAAAAGTAAATACACTAGGATCAAACACTTTCTCTAAGTTGTCTTCATGAATGGGAGGCATTGCAAAGTGGGGTGCCGGAGACTTCGGAAGCTTTGACCTCTTCTTTTTCTGGGGTAAGCAAACTGAGCTGTCTAAGTTTTTTATTGTTTCAGCAAACTTCTTCATGTCCAATGGGGAATCAAAAATGCTGTCGTCTTCAGCAGATCCGTTACAGGTTTTGCCTGGGCTCTTTTGTGCGTTGGTGTTGTGCTCAGATTCCAGTATACTGTCTTGACTGCTGTCATCATACTGCAGTGCTGCAAAGTTCAAATCTCCTGGCTTTACCTTTTTATCTCCATTTTCCATTTTCTTAAATTCTGATCTGGAAACGTGATGAGATGGTAGAGGATATTTATCATTATTGCAAGGTGATAAAGCCTCTGTGTTTGGCAGCATCTTTTCTTCATTTCTGTGGAATTCTGAGCTTGTGCAATTTCTTTGATAGAAAGGATCTTGAGCATTTTCACTTTTAACAGGTGAGTGCAACGACAGTTTAAAAGGTGAACTTTCTTTCTTTGCTGTGGTTAGTTCTGGTTCTGGTTGCTTCAGAGAGACACTACCAGCATCACTTTTGCTGCTTTGGTTAAAAAGGGATATGGCAGCTTTTACTTTAAGTTCTGTTGTCTTCCCAATATCCTCGTAAGAGGCAAAGCCTTCTTCATTTTTGCCTTTTAACTCTGCAGTGCTTTCTTTCTCCTGCGTGCCATTCTCAAATAACTTCTGGCGACTGCTTTGCTTATTTAATGTTTTATCAGGCTGTTCATTTTCTTTAGGTTGTTTTCCAAATTTCAGCTTTGCTCTGCCAACGAATGTGCTTGGTACAGTACTATTTTTTGAAGCAGGGATGTCAGTAGGTCTCTGGCTCTGGTTAGCACATTTGTTTTCAAACAAGGAAATTTTGTTGGCAATGTTGCTGTTAGTTTTATTAACTGGTTTTTCAAGAGTATCCTGCTCACTTTCTAAACTGTCTTGATTTGTAGGTGTTTTAAAATTCAGCTCTATGTTCTTCGGTTTGGCTGGACTACAGGAGACAAAGTGACACAGAATGACATCTTTAATTAGTCTTGAACAGGCTTGTAACAATTCTCAAAACAATAAAATGTGGCATTATAAACCACATACTTAGTTTAAATTTTGGTATCTCAAAAGGAATCAACTAAAAGAGGAGTAACTATATGGATGAAAAAAAATTAGACACTAAATAAGGAGCATATATTTCAGACACATACTTAGTTCAAGGTTAGTAAAACAAAAAACACAACAGCCTACAGCATCTGCAATTGAGGCAGAGAACTGAACTACTTATGACTGACAGACATTAAAATTTAGTAGTGAATAGGGAGAATAAATTATAAACATGCAATTCCCTACAGAGTTTAGAAAACAAATCTCAATTCATTAAGGTGATAATGAGTTGGTTAACATTTGCATTTTCTCTCCAATGAATTTTGAAGATATCTGCCCAGATTCTTTGTAGCCTTTATACCTCCACTGCAGAAGCAACCTTAAATTGAGTGAAAGAATTCTTCCACTCTCATTAGTGCTTGCAGAAAAATCTTAGCTGTCCCCAAGCACTGCATCACCACGTTGGCTAAGCAAACACCATATGTGAGCACTCTTCCACTTCCTTCAGGTAAACTTAGCTAACAATTTAAATTGTGTAAACTAACCCTAATAATTTTACAAGAATTGAATTTGGAAACACAAAACTTCTCTATCAGAGTGGACAGAGAAGCATGTTCAAGTACGTAGCACACAGTATTCCTGCGCTATGGCAGAAGGCTGCTGATGCGCAGCTGAGTGTTTCAAGTCTCCTTTCCTCTGAATACCTACAACCAGGAAAAACTATTTGTCCATGTAACTTGCTACTGCATACTGTACAGTTTGAACAGCTCTGAAGATGCAAGGCAGATGGCTTCAAAATTTATCAGTCAGATCTAAGGAGTGTCAAGGAGCCCACCATCACCTCAAAGACAGTCCTGTTCTCCAAAGAGGAATCTGGGGACATTCAGTGACAGGAGAACAGGTAGAAACTGCCCTACATGAAAACTGACAAAGGTGGGAGATAAAAAGAAAACAGCTTGCAGCAATCTCCAGGGTCCCAAATGTTCTACCAATCAATGGATTATTCTGGTATTCAAGTGCTTTCTTCTTTTTTTACCTACACAAACTGTGTTCGCTGAGTTTTCAGGCAGCTCTTTAGCCCAAGAAAGAGGTGTGAGATACAGGAACAACCCAAAAAGTGAGATCCTTTCCCCTCTTCCTCAAGCAATCCATCCCAAGTAAGAAATTAAACCCTACTAATGCAAGACTCTCCATTGCACAAGCTTTATTTCTTGGGAATACCATGAGGAACAAACTTACTGAAATAACAGAAGGAATCAAAACCAGTTACCTACAAATCTGTACAGAGAGCAACTGTCAAAAATCATAGAATCATAGACTGTTAAAAGAAGTTGGAATGGATCTTAAAAGATCATCTAGCCCCAACTCCCCTGCCATGGGCAGGGACACCTCCCACTAGATCAGGTTGATCAAAGCCTTATCCAACCTGGCTTTGAACACTTCCAGGGATGGGGCATCCACAGCCTCCCCAGGCAACCTTTTGTAGTGTCTCACCACCGTCACAGTAAAAAGTTTCTTCCTAATATCTAACCTAAATTTCCTGTCTCTCAGTTTGTACCCAGTACTCCTTGTCCTACCACTACATTCCTGGCAAAGAGTCCCTGTCCAGCTTCCCTGTAGACCCCACCTTCAGATACTGGAAGGTTTTTATGAGGTCTTCATGCAACCTTCTCCTCTCTGAAAAGCCCCAACTCTCTCAGCCTGTCTCTATAGGGAAGGTGCTCCAGTCCTCTTATCAACTTTGTGGCCTCCTCTAGATTTGCTCCAACAGTTCCATATCCTTCTTATCATCATGTCTTTTCAGAGAAGACTTCCCAACAGTGCTCCCTGTAACTACCAGGCTACTCAAGCTGGTTCACAACTGGAAGGCTCTTATGAAGAATGCATGATCGACAAAAGAGGAAATAGCAAACTTAAAATCGACTGGCCATACTTCAGATAGGTCCTAATAAAATACATTTGGAAAATTTAAGGAAAAAAAGAAAATGTTCCTGAAAGAGGGAAGGTATGGAGGGAATTATCATACAGCATTAAATTAAATATATTGAGGCACTACTTTTCATTTGAAGTACAACTTTTTTACTAAACTTTTAAAAGTTAAATTAGTCTATGATTTTTCTTTTTGGAAAATGACTATAAGTTGCAAGGGACCTCTAAAGATCAGCTAGTCCAACTTCCTACTCAAAACAGGGACAGCTTCAAAGTTAGATCAAGTTCCTGAAGGCTATGCCTGACCAAGTTTTGAATCACTTCATGGATCAAGATTTCACAACCTTCCTAGTGAAGCATTGCAGCAGGGCAGCCACTGTTGCTGTGAATTATTTTTGCCTTATATCCCATTAAAACTTCACTCTTACAGCTCGCAACTGTGGCTGTTGTCCCTTCACTCTACAGCTCAGGGACAAATGTGGCTCTGCCTTCTCTACAGGTAGTGAGAGATGACTGAGGTCTACCTGTATCCTTCTCTCAGTTGAAGAAACCAAGCTGCTTCAGCTTCTCCTCATACATGATTTGCTCCAGAGCTGTCACCTTTAATGGCTCACTGCTGGACTCATTCCAATTTGGGAACATCTCACTTGTACCAGAAGAGAGTTGGAAGGGGAGGAAGGGCTACAACTCAATATAGTGACCCAGATGCAGACTCATGAGCACCAAATATCTTGTCCTTTGACCTGCTGGCTATGTTCCTGCCTATGGAGCTACAGGCTTAGCCTTCACCTGCTACAATGATGCACTACTGACATGTGCTGAATTTCCTGCTCACCAGGACCCTTCATATCCTCTCCTGATCAGAAAAAAAAAAAGTACCTATCCTCTTCTTTTACCTGTATTTTCAACAGGTAACACTAATGGCCCAATTATCTTAACAAATTCATTCCCATACCACCATTTTGTCAGCCTGTTGCTACTACATGCATTTATTTCAACATAACAACACATATCTTCCCCGTAAAATCCATGTCTCTTTGTATGCCCTGACACAAGCAAGTTTAATGGCTAACAGTGATACTTATCAGCCACACCTAAAACCTACTTTAAATGAAGAGCTAACCCCTCAAAGGTACAGTTTCAAGCTTTGCAAATTTATGCAGAAACAACCACTTCAACACTTTGTATTTTATATTCTGCAGTATTCCTGCACAGCAGCAGCAGCCAAACAGCTGAGACCAAAGAGCAAGGGAAAGCTCAGCCCTGCAGCTCCACTCACTACAGCTGGCCTCCTCTAACTAATCTTTTCATTACAACTTTTTCCACACTACAAAATACTGATTTTAAACACAGCCAAAAGATGCACTTTATTGCAAAACTGAATTTTTAAGCTTGTTTAAAAGGAGATGTTGTTTGAGTATCCTTTAAGCCTCTCATCTCGTATGGGGAAAAAGCATTAAAAGATAGATTCACTTAACAGTGCAAATGCTTTCTTACAAAGAGTCCAGTGTGGCTGATTCTTACTACCCATTCCTGATCTGAAATGCCAGGAACAAGCAGGCACAAGAGAAATACCAATGTCCTTCTCTTTGGCTACACCTTGCAGCTAAACTGTGGAAGCAAGCAGTTAAACCTCTCCCAACAGTCATAAATGGAAGGTGAGTCACACGTCAAGCATGCAACTGGTGCCAAAAAACACTGATGCCAAAATATCAGACTGAGGTGAGCAAAGGAAAATGGCATGTGAAAAGAGCAGAATAATTCAACAAGTAGGCTTAAATGTAAAGGCAACTACAAAACCATGTCTGAACATAAAATATGACAACTGAAGCCAAGTTTTCTGCTAAGCACATCAAAGTAACTACGGCCTGAGGTTTTATTTGCCAATTAAGACTCACCAGCAACCTCATTTTAGTCTCAAATCTGATAGGTTTCCTTTTCAAAAGCTAGAAGCAAAGTATCCTGTGACTTTCAAGTTATCCAGTATGCAGACATAAATGGAGAAAAGAGAGAAAATGCTATCTTTATTTACAGGAAACCTGCATTTCTGAAGGTGACTGGAGAAACTGACCTGTTTTGAAATTGTTTCTAAAGAAATTTGATTCCCAGAACTGGCACAATGTCATTAGTAAGAGACATCATGCATTTTTAAGGTAAAACTACTTGTATTATACAAAATCCATCTCACAGGGGGCCAAGGAATCTGTAAGTAAATGGGTATTTTTCAGCAAGAAAGGAATTAATGTGAACTACCTAACAACAATTTTTTAACCTTTGAAAATGGAAAAGTTATCTGTTCAAAGCAATAACTAGAAAACAAAACCACACCGTCTTCTAGTAATGGCACCATCTTTTCCTTTCCCATTTTACAGCACCTTAATCCACAGCCAGGTTCTAATATGTTCTAATGAATGACTACAAATTATACCAGATCACCTGACCATGTAACTCTGGCTAGAGAAACAGTTTGGTGCTGTGCAATGACAGCTATCAGATGCATCAGGAACCTTGCAGGCAACACGGCAGTCCGCACCCAGGGCTAAAGTTCTTATGGCAGCAGATAAGGCCAAGACACAGTGTCACACACCCCACAAAATGGGATGAAATAGAACAGGCTGTTTATTTGTTAATATTCCATCTTTCAGAAAGGACATGTCTGTTACTTTACGAGTACAGTAAAAGATAATTCACTGTACAGCAAGCCCAGGAGATACACAGAAAAATGGAATCCAGCTATGCAAGCGTTTATAACTTCATCATCACTCATGACAGTGACACAGAGAAAAAACAATATGAAAGCTACCCTTCCTTTGAAGCTGTGAAGTTACAAACTCAGGAGTTTAAGATTTGCGATCTATACTGACAGATGGCAAAACATCACCAAGTACAAAAATGCCACAGTTTAACTTTCAATACTAGGCTTTTTAAACTTAAGTTACAAATTAACAACTCAGATGTAGAGTATTACAAATTGTGCAAAGGAAATTGCTCCTGTGCTTCTCAGATGTGGGAAGCATAATTGGAAACAGACGTGTCTCTTAAACCATCACGCTGAACCTTCACATCCCTCTAACACAACAATTATGAACACTCAGTGTACCTCGGGTGGGCCTCCAGGATTCAGTGTACCCCGACACCTATACCTGAACGTGCCAGAATGAGGAGTGCAATAGCACACAGCACACAGCCGTGACAACCAAACAACAGAAATGAATGATGCAATAAAATCATTCCCTGTGGATGAGAATGTAATAGAATCCAGGAAATCAATCACTGGCCTCATATTAGTTATAACAGTGAACTTTATAAATACAGCCATTTCTTTATAATCCTAAGGAAAGCTCTGATCATCTGTTTGACAGAGACAGTTTCTTCAAGTGTAAAACCAAAAACTGAAAACTCATATATGCATAATTCTGCAAATACCTGATGTTATTCACATGCATCAAAATTTAAATGATTCGTCCTGCACATACTTAAGGAAGCAAACACATGTATTCAAATCTCTGGAGTGTGATCTATCACATCATTTGAACAATCAAGTTCTACATTGCATCCTACATTTCTTCATAAAATAATAGCTGAACTTAGGCTGTTTCATGGAAAACTTGAACACATTTTGTATTCAAAGATTTTCACATACAAAATATTCAACCACATTCTGATTTGGTTACAGAGAGAAAAATCACATTAAGGTCAATAATAGATGAATTAATCTGATCCACAATGATGATGACTGAGCAGCTTGCATATATGTTAAATTATTCCATATAATGGAGTTGACAAAGACATTCCCTATCCATTTAAAAAATGAAAAAAATTAATTATTTTTCTAATACATGTAGACTACAGTGCTTGTTAAGTGGTAGCTTTAATTATGGTAACTTTATTTTTTAAAGGCAGTTCTTAACTGGAAACAATTTAGGTAGATAACAGATACACAGCTAGTGTTTCTATAGAATTCTGAACACAGATACAAGCAAAACTACAGCTACAAGGACAACGTAAACTAGTTTGTTACTTACAGGCTAATCTTTGTCGTGACTGTTCTGGAAGCATCCAAACTCTTCAGCTTCAAGGTGTCTAAATCAGAATTTGTCTGTCTCTCAGCTGACAGACACAGGTCTCCATTTTTAATCCCATCAGTATGCAAGAAAGCTCTTCCATCTGGACCATTAGCATGCTTTACTGCCTTGGTATCATTTCTGCCTTCAGCAAACACCAAGGCATTGTCTTCCGTCTTAGCAGCCAAAGAAGCTTTGGGAGACTCCAAACTGTCTTCCCCAAAAGCCACAGGTAGAGCTCCCTTTTCCACTGAAGCTCTTTTTGTTACTGGGTTAGTCTCTGGCGATGCTAAAGGTTGCCTTTTTGAAGAGTAATCTTTCACCTGACCCTTCAAACCAGTAGGGGAAATGGGTACAGTATCCGACTGACTCTTCTTATATGATCTTCTCCTTGCAGAGGCTGTGTTTGAGATCTGCTGCTTGCCCTTGTCAGCTTCAGCTTTAGATGCCCCTTTGTGAGCAGATCCAACTTTTAGGTCCTGATTATTACCTGAGGAAGAGGAATTTCTTTCAGGAGTCTGTTGAAGAGACCTCACTTTTCGTTCAGAGTTTATTATCTTGTCTGAAAACACCTCAGAATGGGCATCATCCTCAAAAACAGGTTCTTCTCTTGCCGTATTCTCAGTCTGGTTTCTCTCTCCATTAGGAATGTCACTAGACGACTGAGACTTCCTCCGTTTTCCAGATCTTTTACTAGCAGATTTTTTATCCATTGTGTCTGAATCACTACAATTTTCTTCAGATTGAAGAGTCACGGGTTCATTAAGGAGTTCGTCTGTTTTCCTTAGATAGATATCAACTGTTAACACTCTAGCAGAATATGCGTGTTCACTCGCTGCAGATTCCAACTCGTATGGCAAATCCTTTGGTTTTGCATGCCCAGGCTCCTCAGACACCCACGTGTTCACAAGCTGCTTGTGGCTTAAGATACTCTTTTCCAAGTCTTCACTAGACAAATTTCTCAAGCTCTGTATGAAATCTGGAGTTGTGGAATTATTTATATCTGTGACGGATTCTTTCTCCAGTCCCAGTGTTTCCACATTCAGGCTACTCTCACAGAAAGAGTTTTTAATGGTTTCACTGCTGCCGCTCCAGTCTGCTGACCACTCACTGTCAGAAGAGACTCCCCTACTACTCCATTCTGAAACCGTATCGTGATACAGCGGTCTTACTTCCCCACTGAAATTATATTCCTGTGCCTCAGAAAGGGCACTTACGTTTCTCACTTGTTTCTGTACTTGAGGAGCTTCGTGTCCTTCTTTGAAGTGCCTACAGTATACTGGCTGCGCCCCGTGAGGAGAACCTGACCTCTCACCCTTATGATGTGAAGTGTGTTCTAGTGAACTTTTGACATTTTTCCTCTTCCCTGTACCAAACAAATTTCCAAGTCTTTCCAAAACAGGTTTCTTTTTATTTTCTTCTCTGGAAGAATCTGGAAGGTGTGAGGTGGACTACAAAAACAAACAAACATTTGGTTAATGTCAAAATTGTTTCTATAACACATTTGTTTGTTTTAGCACCACCTATAAATTAAAAGGACACAGTGAATGGAAACAAAACAGTTTACTGAACAATACTAGATCTCGAAAAAAAGAACAAGAAAAACAAAACCCTTGCAAAACAATTAGGATTCCACAATGCTTCTCTATGTTTTTGCCTGCATTTGTTTACAAGTGTGCTCATCTTGCCTTATGATGGCAGAATTACATGTCCCAAATCTCAAACTTTTGCACAATTAGTTAACATCATCTAAAACATTACAGAAAAGCATCCTGGTGCCTGCAAGACCAGAGACAAGCTTCATGTCAAAGTTTTCCTTACAAAAACAAGAGTGGGGAGTTTAACTTTCTCTCCATACTGGCTGAGTCAGTTTTCACACTTGTGCCGGTAGAGAATACTTTCAAAGGTGTAAGTTGTCTTACAATCCATACATTTCTCATTAATGAAGTTCAGTAAATATTTGGCTTGTGTTTTGGGCCAGAAAATCCTGAACTATAAAAGCGACTGCATCATTCAATGAGCATTACTGGGTCAAATACTGCCCTGGATTACTCTTGGTGAAGCTCTGCCTTACAACTTCTAATTAACATGGTAAACAGGAAACACGCAACAGCATCGTCGAGTACACATGCATATTTGCATTTTAATACATTAGCCCTTTTTACATGCCGGTACGGTGAATACTTGTTTTGAGACGTCTATTTCAAAACACCGCGAGTATTTTCTACTCCGGCGCACCAGACCTCTCGAGGAGAGCGGGTTCCCTCGGCAGCACGGACCCTGCTTCGGCAGTTTCCAACTTGTTTCTTGCTGCAGACGCCCAGCCCGCCTGCCAGTGCCCAGCGAACTGTCCGTGCCCGGCGTTCCCCCGCGCCCAGCGCGGGCCGGCGCTGAAGCCCCCACGCCCTCCGCGCAGCCCCGCGGCCGCCGATCCCTTCCCCGCAGGTACGGCTGCGGAGAACCGGCCCAGCACCACCTCACCGGAGGAGTCACGGGCCCCAGCCCGCGCGTTACCAGAAGGGTGAAGCCGCCCGAGGCTGCCGCTATCCTCCTCCGTCCCAAAACGGGATAAGCAGGAGGAAGGTGCCGTGGCGGACATGACCCGCCGCCGGCCGCGCCGCATCCTCGCCTCACCTCACCTCCCCACCCCGCCGAGCGCCCGAC
>VWZW01006556.1:364092-416838 GCA_013397115.1 Edolisoma coerulescens
GGTGTGAGCCGGCGCCCGGGCCGGGACAGGGGCAGCGGCTCGTCGCTGGCCGGCACCACGGCTGCGGGGCACGAGAGCATGGGGGGCCGCCGTGACCCGGCCGCCCCCCGACGCCGGCCGTTCGGCGGTGCCCGGAGCAGGCGGGGCTCCCCCCCAGCCCCGGGAAGGTGTGCGGGGGCCGCCACCGCCCGGCCGCCGGCGTCCCTCTGGGACATCTGGGTTCAAAGCCCTGCGGGGAGATGAACCCGCATCTTCCACCTCGCCCCAGCGGGCGCGGCTGGTTGCCGTCTGTGCCGCCTGACTGTGCCTGCCCGCCCCGGGCACGCCGCCCGCAGGCCGGGGACACGGCTCCAGGCGGCCGGGGCTCCCCCGCCGGCCCCCGGCTCCGGCCGGGCCGGCGTGAGAATGACTCCGCGGCCGAATGGTGCCGGCGCTCTCCTCGGGCGCTCAATTAGTATTTAATGTTTAATGAATGCTCAACTAGTCCTCTTCTAATTAACGCTTAATTACTTATATGAAGTGGAACAGCTTCAACAGGAAGGACCACGCTTCAACACGAAGTCTCACTTCGGAGCGTCTGAGGGCCCGGCGCGGAGGCGGGGGAGACACCAGGTCAGCCCGCCTGCAGCTGGCCGGGGTGCCCGGCCTGCGGTGTGTCTGGCCCTCCGGCTATTGAAGAAAATAAGGACCTTTTTTTATGGATTCACTTCCTCCTCCAGCTGGAAAAGTGTTAAGTTAGTTATTTTTTCTTAAGCAACAGCCTACATAGTCTTGGCTTGGGAGAGCTGCACAGAACCTGCTTAATGCCAGTGAATGTGCAGCAGCAAGGCTTGCCTAAGCACATGAAAAATACTAAAAAGCATGAAAAACACAGAAAGCCTAAATTGGGGAAGAGGTAGAGTTGACTTAGCACACTGCAACCTAACAGAAATCCATGGAACCCTTGTCTTTGCCTACCTCTCTTAACCAATCTCGCTCATTCAACGGATGAGCAGCTGTACCACCAACCAAGTCCTGTGTCCTCACGCAGTGATCTTCCACCAGCGGCCTTCAAATAGGCAAGTCTATGATCATGATCTTAAGCTTAAGTTTTTGTATTGTTGGGGCTTAGGTCTTATTAGACAGTGAAAAAATCTACAAATGAGACAGCTGATGCCTGTCTTTTCCCCCTCCCTTTGATGACTTTTTTCAAGCAGTAGAACCAAAACAATTAAGTAAAGAGCAACATTAAGGGCTGCATTGAGTTCATACAGCTCAGACAGGCAAAGTGCTTTACTGATAACAAAACCAACTATAAATTTCCCTATCAGATGCAACAATCGTGAAGTAATGCAGCCCAATTACTAATTTCTTTTTCTATGTATGTATTGCCAGTACCAACTAATTATAGGGAAAAGGTAAGATGACAATAATGAACATTGCTAGATAAAATAAGCAAAAATACAAAATTTTTACACTTAACGCAAGCTAATAAGGAATGATACTGATTTCTCTGAAAATTCATAATAACTACAAGTGTGACGAACATGACTATATTGTTCATACTAAAAACTGTTGGAACACCAAAACAGGGGAAATTTAACTTTATTATGGTGTCAACCTGCATATTAATATTTGGATGGAAATAGCTGTCAGTCTTCTGAAGTAGTTGGAAGTACATTGTCCACCTGACTGTCATAATTACACTTGCTGTCAAGTTTTGAGTTTGCAAGATTGCACTTGGAAAAATTAGTTATTTGAACTGGGGATCTGGATTTCTCTCTTCCCAGCCACTGATTTTCATAAAGTCCATGGGAACTTAATTATCTTTGAGACGTCTCCCCCTTTCAAATGTAGTTTAAGCTGCAACCAACAAGTTCAAAAGGTGTTGAACGGAAGCGAGGAGGGACAGCCAGCCAGTCCAGTCACATAAGCCTTGTTTCCTCGGGGAACAAGGCTAAAGATTTTTTCTTGATCTTGAAATAGCTGCCCTATGTAAACTGTTTTGAAGTAATTTCTTCATACAAAGTACCTTAATTATATACAGCTCTTTCAAAACACATAAAAGACCAGGTACGTGCCCTGAAGAGCTTGTATTTTAAGTCAGATAAATGTAGGTGAGCCAGTATTGCCAGTGCAAGAGGGCACAGAGACCGAGCTTCTCAAGGGACTCCAAAGTGTGACCCAGCCTGCCAGAGCACAGCAGGAGAATGCTTGTCTTCCAGAGCACTGCACGGAAATGTTTCATTTCAGAAGGCAAGAAGTACCCTTGCTCTGCAGATCAGGCTTCTTCAACGGGTTTATGCTCAAGCATCCTTACTCTTGAGATATCATCTGCTTGAGAAATACCTGATCAAAGGCACTGGCAACTGAAAAATCCAGAGGACCTGCCTATCCATTCCTTGGACAGTGTGGAGGAAGCCATTTCAAGCACTCTGCATGAACCTTTAAAGCCATGTTCTAATCTGAAAGCAAAATGCCGCTGCCTTCCTAACCAAGAAATGTAAATCTTGTTTGTATTTATATTCATACCTGTTTATGCTAGCATTAAAATATTTCCTCTGTTTTTGGCTGGGGTTTTTTTCTCATTAGCTAATGTAAGTTGCTACAGCCAAACCCCTAATTTAACAGTGTAATTAAACATGTGCTTTACTGGTCTCCAATGGAAAGAGAGCATAAGCTACTATGATCTGTTGAATCAAAACTTCAGGATGTGTCTTGAGGGATCAATTGGATGTTATTTTCTTAGATGAGTTCATCTGAGTCAGCTGAACATAAATGAAAACACTTCTTAGAGCACACATTAGAGAAAAAAGCAGTATTTTTACTAGTCATTAGCAACTTTGTGGTAACTAATAGAAGGTAGCATCTAGTGTGGACAGTTCTTTAATTTAAACATTTATTTTCCAACATATATTCACTTTCAGAGGGGAAAAAGCAACAAACCATTTAGTGAAGAGTAAGTTTGAGTTTCATCATTCATTAGAAGGTCATAAATAACTGGATTTCAAGTAACATGAAAACCTCTGAGACCCTTCTATCTTCAACAACTGTAGTAGTGTAGGACCCTTACAAATTCATGCTGGAAAGCCAGTAAATTAAAGTATCTTTAAATCATGGTATCATAATTCAACCAACCATGAGAAACAGAAAGCCTTGAAGTTCTAGCAGTCACATGACATCCCAAAAAGTGCTTTAGCCAAAAACATTTAAATAAATAAACTATTACTCTTCAGGCTTTGGCATCCTGCAGAGACTGAGACTCAAATATCCCACGCTAACACTGCTGGGCTTTGTGAGGCTGAAAATTGCTCTGGAGCATTGCTGACTCAATGTGCTGTAAAGATATTAGTAGAGAAACAGGAAGGAACAATGTACAAATCAAAGCTAAGAGAGAGAAAAGTCTGAGAAGCACAAGACCCACTCGAGTCCTTGTTTCAAGTCCTACAGAGAGAAGATTTCATACTGCTCTCCTACAGGTGAGTGCCATAGCTACTGGCAGAGAGAGAGGAGTGAGCTGCAGGTGGAAATAAAGGCTTGGTGCTTATGTTATTCTTTTAAGAGCATGGGGGAAAAATGTACTCAACAAAACATTTGATCTGAATTCTTGTTGTGATTCACTGAGGGGGAAAAAGCAGTTATATTTTAAGTTAACATAAATGATTTCTAAACTTAAGCAGTTTAACTGACCTTGCTGTCAATCAAATAGATTTGAGTTACTTCAATTCACTACACTAATTTTTCTTTGTTTATGCTGACCCTTCACAAAGACACAAAAGGGGGGTTACTATTAGGAAAAGTATGACTTATGTTATTTTAAATCCCAAACTGCCTTCTTCCAAACACCAAGAGTTTGGCATATACTCTAAACATTTTTTAGCATTTCTTTTAAGTACATCATGTTCCAGATTGACAGTGTCCTCTTCAGAGTTAGAAAACATTCAACTTAACAAGTCCGCTCTAGCATGGAATTCACTCCCTGCCTCTTCCAGCTCTTTGCCTGCTATGCAGATAGAGGATATAAACAGCAATAACTGGATTTTAAACAATTTCAGCTTTACCTGAGCAATTTGTGCAGGGAATGCATTTATTTAGATTGGGGACTTACCTGAGTAACCAAGGGGCTATAAAGGTGAGACTTGAGCAGAGTGAAGTGAAACAAACATAAGTTTTCTTAATAGTCATATTTTTACACATACTGTATTTTCTATTAAGTCAGGACATTTTAATATAACATTTCACATCTTCAAGAGAGCAGGACCTGTCTGCTTCCAAATTATTTTTTCACTGTAAATTTTTAGTTCAAATGTACACTGAAAATTGACTATTTTGCAACAGCATCTAGATTAATGAGACTACTGAGACTGCATGTTTAATGGATTTTTTGGAAAGGAAATAATCAGCTCAAGAAGCATAGATGTATATATAAATCCCATATTATTTCTTAGGTGACAAACACCGAGATTTAGATATTGGATGTATTAGAAAAGAACAGCAAAACTGAAAGGAGAAAATCATGCAAAATCAAAGAAATTGAAATCTTTCAAAAGAGCTCAGGAAAGACAAAGAAGCATTGATAAAATGAAACAAATCCTTACATGAGTATTTAGGAGAGGAGGGAGATAAATAAGAACAGGCATGTCAGAAAAGGCATGTCTGCTCCCATCTCCTCTTCCCCAGAGCTAGTTATTTCCATAAACTAAAATCTATCCCCCCTCCCCTTCTGTCAAGAGGAGCACCTGCCAGTTAAAGAAACGCTCTATAAAACTAATGGAGATCAGTTGATTTTATGGTTTAAAAGAATTAACTGTGTATTAACCTGAAGATTTCTGGTGCAGTTTAAAAAGGGAATAAAAGAGAGTGTTGTTTGCCTTACCATGATGATGATAATTCTTTCTGCTGTTTACAGAAGAATAAACAAACTATCGTGTGTGAGATGCAGTCCTGTGTGTCACCAACCAAACCCTTTTTCTTAGCAATCCTCCCACGCTTTAACCCCTTCTTTCTTCTGGCAGCACTCAGGTAAAAACAAGCAAAAAAAAAAGAAGTAGTATCTGACTTGAGCCTTCCCAGCTGATAGGTCATTTGGCAGACAAATTATAACTGTGAAAGGGGCTCAATTAGAGGATAGGAGAAAGAACTGCAGAAGGGTGGCAGCAAGTCCTTCAGTAAGCAGCTCTACAGAAGCAGAGAACATGTTGCAAAGAACTACAAAGTTAGTGTTGGGCAAACGCCTTACGTGTATTAATTAAGGTGCAATACTAGAGCGGAGATATGCAACAGTAGGAAAGAATATACCACACACGTTGGTTCTCACAGACCTGGTTACTGTTTTCTGATCCACATTTAAGATGGCTAAAGAAAAAAATCACCTGTGCCTCTATGCAGAAAGAGACTGATTTATATCGGTACCCTTGGTTCTTCACTTTCCTGGGTTGGTATATTAAATCTGTATTTTTCAAGCTATTTGTGGTAAAATGGTACTAAAAAGGGACTTGAAAAAGCAGAAGAGAACTAGCACCAAAAGTAGGAGCAGGGATTATTCAACACTGAATAACTGAAGGAATATTTAAACTCTCCTGAACCTGAAAGACATCCAGAAAAAAAATTATATGCAAAAAAATAGTATTAACATAAATGATTGCACTTGCAACTCTTTGTGTTTCAGTAGAAGAGAAAGCGAGGAAGTTTGAAACGAGTTAGCCTCACATCTTCACTCTCAGGATTTTGAGTCTTGCTGCTGGGTCAGCGCTGTATCATTAGATAATCTACTTAGTGTAAAGATTCATTAAAACTCCCTCTTTCAAAGAGTGAAAATAAACATACATATGATTTGTTCTAAGAGGTAGGAACTTGGAAGTACTTTTTCTGTTGAGCAATAAAGGATAAATAGCAAAAGCATTTTGGAGAGGAAGAGAGCGGCTTGGAGTTTTTTAAGTGTCCCCTAATTAGAAGCCACAACTCACAAATGTAACCCCTTTCCTTTTTTCATTTCTGAATGCAATTCACAATGATAAAGAATCTATTAAATAAGTGGTTTTGATTCAGGAGGTCTCTTTCTTCTAGGCTTGTAGGTCTCTCTTCTATTTTGTGAGAGTGTACAGTGTCCTGTCACTAATTACATGGTGTATACTGGTTAGTATAGATTTAACATAAATTGTCTAATTTAGATCTGTAGTTTACTGCAAAACTTACTCCTTTTAGAGGAAGTGTTTGTGTATAGTTACCAGAGACAAGAAATAAGATTTTTTTTCTGCAAACCTAAGAGTGTCTGTATGACAGACTGAGCAATCAATCTCTGGAATTCAGCTCTTTCTTAAGCACCATCCATCTTGATCTCTTCCTCATGCTTTCACACAAAACTGTTGCTGTCAATTGGAGCTTAGCAGTCTTGAAAGTATATGTCACTTGAAAAAGTCTTGTAGCATTGCATTAAATGATTACAGGGCAAAAAAGGAAATAACCCTGCGGAGCCACATATATTATCAGTCTTTGCCAAACAGGGCACTGATGTGGCTACTCTGTGCTGGTTAACTGAGCTGGCTTTTCCTGGACATCTCTACAGGACACTGCACGTGGCCTCGCCTTGAGTCCTGTGTGCATTTTTGGATGCTACAATATAAGAAGGATATTAAGCTATTAGAAAGCTTCCAAAGGAAGGTTACAAAGATGGTGAAGGATCTTGAGGACACGCCATATGAGGAGTGGCTGACGTCACTTTGCTTGTTCAGCCTGGAGAAGGGGAGACTGAGGGGAGACTCCACTGCAGTCCACAACTTCCTCGTGAGGGAAAGCGGAGTGGCAGACACTGATCTCTTCTCTCAGGTGATCAGTGACAGGAGCCGAGGGAATGGCCTGGAGTTGTGTCAGGGGAGGTTTAGATTGGATATTAGAAAAAGGTTCTTCCCACAGAGGGTGGTTGGGCATTGGAACAGGCTCCCCAAGGAAGTGGTCATAGCACCAAGCCTGACAGAGTTTAAGAAGGGTTTGGACAACACTCTCAGGCATGTGGCATGACTCTTGGGGTGTCCTGTGCAGGGCCAGGAGCTGGACTTTGCCCTTCCAACTCAGGATATTCTATGATTCCACATAGTTCAAGAGTAAGGCAGAATTTCTAATACACTCCTGTGCCAGGTGTTTCTTGTTAGCTCTAAGTGCCCAGCAGATGAAGGTTATGGACTGTCTCACAGTGCTAGGTAGGAAACCTAGGTCTCACCTGCAGTTTTAATTCAGTCTGGGGAACAGATGCCCAGGAGTTAGTTTAACTAACTAAAGCACCAAAGTGTCCTTCAGCAGCTCTAGCTCTAGATACCTAAAAGTAACTTGTTATGTAATTTGAAGTTTATAAATCTGGAGATCTTTTTCTTGGGTAGCAGATAGTCTGAAACTATAAATGGAAGACTAAAAGCCTTTTGCTAGCAACACAGGGGCTTTCCCCAGGTCAGGCACAGGCTGTTACAGGGCAAGAGGGAGAAAGCCATCCTTGTGAGCACTGTGTTACTAAGGTGAGACTGTAAAGGTGTGAAAGAATAAAGACAGTAAACAAATTGCAAATTGGACTGCTACTTTGATCAAAGCCAAATTTCATAAACAACAAAGTGAACTACATGTTTAACATGCTTGCTTTGGAAAGTTGATGTGATGGTCCTGTGACAGAAAAAAATTACTGTATGGTTCTGACTCTGAAAACCATTTAGCAGAAAGAAAAATGACAATATTTAATCAAACTGTATTTAAATATGAAATTAATATAGTCTCTCTTCTCCACAGAAGCTCTCATTAAATAGATCAAAATCATGCAATGTAAATCCTATTACACATTATACCAGGGTACCATTTGGTACCTTTCAACTGAAATGTGTCTCAAGGCAGCCCCCCAATAGGAAGCTGCCCAACATAGCAGCTGCTTTGGAAAATTTGGGTTTGATAGTTTATGTGCTTCAAAGAGCCCTTCTATGAAATGAATGAAGTGTTTACACTCTTTGATAACTTCTTTGATGTACAGATTTTTCACCATGTACAAATGAAGAGTTTTAGGTACAAGGAACTATTATTACTAAAATACTTGATCCTGACTTCATAAAAACTGGCTGGATACCTCATTTTACATCTAAATTACAGTATTATAATTTAGCATTTATTCTAAATAACAGTGTTCACCTAAGGCTTCCGGAATTCACTAAAATTATTTCTTATAATAATTATTACAGAGAACTGCCTCAATACTGGTTAGAATAAACTTTATAAAACCAGTATGAAGAAAATAGGAATGACTCCAAACCCACTGGTTCCCTGCAGTGCTGTGGGCAAAAATGTAAATCAAGTGGAAGAGTCCTTCAAACTCTTTGCTTATTTCTTCCATATCACAATATTCTCCACTAAGCAAGAGAAATTTCTAAGAGGAAATGTTCTCATGAAATGCATTTATATTCTTAGGTGTGTTTATTTTAGGCTCCAAGCAGAACTAATTAATGCAGAGAGCATTAAAATAAACAATATATCTGTCTAGAAAACAGACACATTATTACTTCTGAAGGAAAAGGGAGATACATGTTTTCCTGCTATTACAGATAAATTACTACAGACTTGCTGCATTACGTGCACTCAAAGTGCTAAATGTTAGCTACTAAAGAGATACAACTACAACAGCACTTAAATTGCACTATTATTATTGGTGGATAATTGGATGAAATTTCTAATTCCTACCTGGTATTAAAAAACCCACATCATGTCTTACCTCTAGAAATATATTTTTTTGATTAACAATAATGCAAGAGGGAATGAATTAGATCAAACTGGATGAAACTGTACGGTTCAGAAATACCCAGATTTCCAGGAAATGTCAAGAAATACACAGTTATTGATTCTGCACTTGAATTTCTGAAGATGTTAGTTTGGATATAGGCCAATCCAACATACTCTACAATAGGCTTTGGTGTCTGTGGCTTAGAGTAACAGACTTCACAAAGGTACTTTTAAAGCTAACCCTTGAAAGCATCATGATTAACCACAGTTTTATTGACAACACTTCTAGTGCTGGGCTCAAAGTCTTTTAGATACTTTCTAAATAGCAAAACCACTCCATTAGCAACTCCTGGAGTCCCTTTTGCATAAACTTATTCCATTATTTGTTGGTGCTTTGGAATGCAGGAGGGAGGTGGCTGTCGACCATGAAATCCTGGTAGACGGCAAGTGTTTCCTGTACGCAGAAGGCAGGTGTGAGTCTTCTCTCCCGTTCCTAATCTACCGCTTCCCTCCCACGCCTTCTTGGCACCTGCTGGGAAAGGCTGGGAATACAAATCTCTCCTACTCTGTATGGTTTTTCTCTGGCTACCTACCCTTCTCCTCTGCAGGTGACTCCATCTTTTTGTCTCTTCTGCAACTCAGGCTTTCCCAGCTGGCCACACGGTGAACCTGACAAGTCTCTTCAGTTTCTCAGCTGTGCACAAGGTTCTGAACAGCAGCCAGCAACAAGCAGGGGGAGCTTTTGTTTTCTCGGCAGACACTTGGAAAAGAACCCTCACAAACTGTGTACACATCTCCCATGTTTGGAAAGTGGGATTCTTTTTCAGGTCCAAGCGTCAGAAGTTTATCTAACTTCTAAAAACTGTCTAACACACCAGTCAAAAAACTTACCCTTGGTGTTTCCAGAAGCAAAACCATCAAAACTCCCCTAGAGAAGAGGGAGGGGGAACATCCAGAATTACCTCTGATGAGCCTTTTAAAATCACAAATTTCTCCATGTGAAACACAAAAAAACCTAAACAGATCTTGAAGTTCTTTTTATCTGAACTCTGGTTGCTAAACATTTATGGTGTAGTTTGTCAGATTTTTCAGACTTTTCAAAAGCTTTTCAAAAACTTTAAAATCCCTATTTTCCTCTCAGACGATTGTTCTCTTTTTTTTTCAGTAAATATACCCTAGAAAGCCAATTGGGTAAAAGGAAAAGAAAAAAAGAAAGGGGGGGGAGGAGAACTGTAAAGATAGGGGAGGAAAAGAAGATATATTTTAATTTGCATGTCATAAGGTATGATTCAGAGGAAATTATGATGTCCAGGTTCCATGATAAAAAAGCAAAGTTTGTAGTAGAAAACATTACATTCTGTTTAAGTCTTTAGATATTGTTTGTAACCACAACAAACTCAAAACTTACCTGGTGAAATGTTACCCGCTGTGATTTTGAAAATTATATGAATCATACTAGTTTGTAGGAATGGTAGATTTCTTTTAAAATCTCTAAATCTTATTCAAACAGTAGTTTAGGGAGTTTGGTTTCTTCAAGTGGCTCATGCTTTGCTTTTGCAGATCTTGAGCCATGGCAGGTCAAGCGCTTGTTTTAAGGAGGTCAATGAAGGAGCATTCCAGCTTACTCTTTGTAATTCAGTTCTCGAGACAATAAAACCAGAAAGATGAAGTTTTTCATGACTACCCTCTTCAAACCCATTATTACACTGCAGCTGGAACTACAGAGCAATAAATTACACATATATGTATGCATATACACATTCCTAATTGTCATATGCATTATATAGCTTAAAAAGTGGCAAAAGCCTGGTCAGGAGGAATGGACTATTAGTAAAAGCTTAAAAGCGTTGTGTCGTAACCTCCTCAGATCTGAGGGTGCTCAGGTGTACTGTGAGCCACCTGGTCACGTAGCATGGCAAAATGGAAAGAGGGCCACACCCAAGGAGAGCGCAGAGCTAGCTGCCAAGGTCCTGAAAACCATTCCAACACATTGCACAAGTGTGGAAATGGTACAAGAAAAGCATGATGCAGAACAAGTCCTCAGCCCTCCACACAGATCCCTGCACAGCAGCCAAGCATGGAGGCCAGAAACAAACCCCTGGTGATTCAAAGAGCAACTTCACAGGACTGTACTCACCACGGGAAAGAGAAGGGAGGAGTATACCCTTTGGGAAGAAAGCAGTAAAGTGCCTGGTGTCATCCCAAGGAAGAGTTACATACTAGCATAAGTAACACCTGTGAAATGTTGAAATGCTATGTAGCTAGGTGTTTGGCATGATGATACACAGAGGTGGGGCAGATAAAGGATGGTCACTGATAATACCAGACTGCCTGGTGCACACTCCCATGTCACCATTACCAGAGTCATTATGTGCTGTCAATGCTTGATCATTGATGACAGACCTCCTAAATAATTTGCAACGCATGAAGGGCTCGTTGCCTTCCCTGGGCAATACCACACCGAGCATGTGGCTGTCCACATTATCTCACTCATGCAAAGCGCAGACATGTGATGGTTTGATAGACCTTTTATTTTGTCCCTGCTTGGGAGACTGTAGTTTATTCAGCAGCCCAGCCCTGAAGACCTCAGCACTATCACATTCCAGGACCACTGCTCACACAACTTTAGGCCATCATTAATCATAACAGAACCATGTTTCCATCCATCGCTTCCACTAATTATGTTCACAATATTACATAGAGCATGCAACAACTCAGATGAAATTCAATTCCAAACATAGCTCAATATGAATACTATTCAGGATTCAGATCAAATGTGAAGTTGAACATAACCTTTTTATACTTCACCTGCATCAACGTGAATGTATTGAATTGCTTGGAAGGAGAGTTGTCCAAGTGACATCTGTCTTAAGTTGCCAGCCAAGAATAAATACAAGTAAGTTGTCTGATACAAGTTAGTTTGGGTATTTTTAACTATATATAAAACCCCAACTATCCCCTCAATAAACTTTGTGAGTACTCGAAAGGTGTCTATCAGAGTAAGAATTTACTGGTATCCCTGCCTTCAAATGTATTCTAAAGGGGTAAAGGGAGCCTTCTTGACCCAGTACATCCACTGCCATCTTGAATGCCAAAGTATTAGACTACAAGACAGATTCCTCCTGCACCAGTATTCCAGGACCTATGTTCCCTCTATGAAAATGGCACGTAACTCCATGCCATCTGCCTTCCTGTGTTTTGCCCTTCTCTAAGGCCCATGTTTGTTGTCAGCTGTGGTCCTGCACACCTACAATCAACAACAGCTTACATGCTCTCCTATTAAACTCACCAAAAAGCAGCAGAAATGTAAGAGAAAAGGATGTTTTCAACGTCTCTCGGAATCAGCCATAAGAATTGGACATAACCTAACCAAGATGTTATTTTTAGGAAATAAGAGAGTTGATGTCTTAAGCCATGTTGGAAACAGCAAAATTAAAACCTTTGTAAGTTAATACTGAAATGAATTTGTGGTCCAAATGGGGAAAAGAGGAATAATGAGCGGGGAATATGGAAAAAAAGTTAACCAACAAGGAAATTGCCATGATGCCATCAGTCTAGTCAGCAGCACAGTATTTTATTAAGCAGAGAAGTAATTTTGTTGAGCAATACCCAGAGAGGTTTTGTCATGGATAGCTGAGAACCTTTCTTGTGCTGTAATTAGCCGTAAATTTCCAGACTTTTTGGAAGACAAAAGGACGAGCATGTCTTCAGTGGGCTAAAGCCAAATCATAATAATCAGATAGTTTTATAGTGGACCTGAGGCCCAGGCTTTTTGACGTTGGGACTTCTCAGAATTTTGGTCTCTGCCTACACAGTGAGTATGACACTGCAAGTATAACTAGTTGCTTGATTTTTCTGTCTTCATTATTAGCAATTATGGCTGAATTGAGGACACCTGCCATCTTCTGGTAAAGAGCCATATCTTTGTATCCAGAGTATCTCTGCTGCAGTGTTATGAATGCTTGCTGTGTCTTGGGAAACCTGGGCAGAATGATGCTTAACCAAAGGTTTGTATCATTATGGATACTCTAAACTAAGGAATCCTTAATTCTGTCATGTGTCTCAGACAGATCAATTGTGTTAGAAAAGCAATTCTACTATGAATCACTTACTCTTTTAGGGATGCAAATATCAGAATGGTAGTTCTTTAAGCAGAGACATAAACTAAACCTGACTTATAGCAGAGTCCTAGAAAAGCACAAACCTTTTATCACATAACTGAAATCACTTAAATGACAGGAACTGCTTATTCAGTCTTCTGAATACTCCTACTTCCATTTTTGGGTTAGCTTTCTTTCCTATCTGCTGTGAATTTAATCTATAAATAATTAATTGTTCTTGCCTTGGGGTTTTGGCTTGCTTTTGTGCAATCTTTTTGGTCTCTCCTCTCTGGTATCCCTCTTGTCCCCTCTTCCCTCCTCCTATCAAGTCCTTAACAAAGAACAGACACAGGTAAAGCAATGGATGTGCAATTATCACAGCCCAAAAGCAAATGGGCTTGATGTACACAAATTCACATCACATTTCTCTTTATTTTTTTCATAAAACCAGACATGGTATCTAGGTTCTATCAGTACAATAACCCACACCAGTGGTGACTTACAACTACAGCTGGCTGCCCAAGTGTCCTGATTCAGCATTCCTGCAGGTACAACAGCACCCGTGCACTATTAAAAGGAAATTGCTTGTATAAGGGCTCTGCTACTTCTATATTTTTAGTGTTAATGTTGAGAGAGATCTATGTTAAAGGACAGTGCCATAAGTTATTAAAACTGAAAGAATTAACAAAAGCATAGTTCAGTCCTCCACTTCTATTTAGTGCTGTTCTTTAGGAAGAGCTCCCCTACATGTGGGTTCTTGCTGGCAGGTGGTATTACACAAAGACTATCTAGACAGGCTGGGGTCAATTTTGCTTTGTTTCCATGATCCTGAGCACCCCTTTCAGTTAAATATACTTATGGTAGTCAACACTGCCATTATGTCTCTGTAGATCATGCTCTTAAATACTCTCTCTGGAGAAAATGCTTTGAAAGAAGTTATATTCAAATTATTGCCCCTGTACTTTGTGGGTTTTAACATTTGCCATGCCATTTCATTTTACTGGTTTATGACACTACTCACCAAACACTGTGGACAAGTAATTTAATATACAGTGGCTTCTCGGAGCACAGGTGTTTGTAGGAGACATCACTGTGACTTAAATTGTCAGCATTTAAATTCTGTCCCAGTTCTGCATTTCCTGGCTTCCACAATGATTTCAGTACTCTCTAAATTCTGGTTTTTTCTTAATGATTATGGTGGTGGTGTGTTTTTAATTATGAATTGCATATTTATCAACTAAATAAATCTGAAAAAATACTTCAGTATTAATTATCTCATACTATTGCAAAACAGAGCATGACTCAGAGCTAAACATCTCAAAAAACTCTAAAAGTTTAAGGGATAGACCAAATGAAATATTTTTTAAGTGTATAAATGCTTTGTCAACCCTGTAAGAAATGCTGGCACGGCCAGGGCAAAATGAAGCATTCCTTTTCCCTTCCCCCATTTCTCCACCCTACTCAACTGGTTTGGTTTGAGAATTTGATTACTTCCCCCCCATGAATTTCAAAGTAAAGACTTCAGTGTTCTTCTCATATTAACATCACTTTCTTGCCCAAATCATATCATGGTTGCAGCCCAAGAATAGGAACAAATTGCGCAGACAGGATAAAAGGGAAAAAGCCCCAAGTTAGATAAACCATTATAGCATTCTCATGTTTTCCTAGACATTTTAAACCACAATAAGGAAGTATTGTGCTGGTCAGCACGACAGCATCCTATTAAAAGCCATACAGACAATGAATAATGTAGCTGTTCTGAATGTTGTCAAAGAACTCTCATGTGATCCATGCTTCATCACATCTATCCTTCTTCCATTCTCTCTATATACTGTTTTCTTCAACTCACACAAATACACGAGGACAGCAATCTCAAAGCCACAGCTTATGAATAACATCCCCCAAAAATCCTCCAGTTCATACCTACATTTAAATAGACACCCATACATACATATCTGTATACACTTATATATAAAAATGTAAATAAAATTACGTATTTTAGCCTATAAAAATATTTATTGCTGTATTTTTGATTGATTTAAATCAAAGAAATGTATTTATCCAGATTTCTCATTAATTAGTGGGCTAGAGGCACATCATATGCAGGTAACTCTCACAAGCAGACCTGTCTTTATAAAGAACTTAAAAGTTATACTTTAAATTTAAAACATGGGAGGCTACTCTAGCCTCTGTAGGAATGATAATGGGGAGCAACATGATTAAAAAGTAGCCCTAGCAGAGGGCACAAATATGAGTAATTGAAAAGGGAGTAAGTGAATGCCAGCTTTTTGTGGGTATTATCAAGGGTTTTGAATCTATGTGCCTAGTAGCATGGGGGAATTCTTAGTAGGAAAAAAAAAAGGAAGAAAAGAAGGAAAAAAGGAAAGGAAAATGATCCAGCTGGTTAAGCCTGGGAGGGAGGTGGAAAGTGTGACCATTATTTCAGGGAAACAAGTTACGCTTGGGGAAGGATGGTGGCTGGAACTACCACGCGGTAGCAAATGACCTGTCTGCCCTGAACACACACTCTCAGTGAGGTGTACAACCACCCCTGAGTGACCCTTGCTGTATTTCCCATGCAAGGCATAACAGTAATTTTACCAGGTAAAGAACACAACAGTTATACTGAAGAAGAGAAAAAAAAAAGTTTAATATAAGAGTAGTTAAGCAGACAGAAGCTCTGGAAAGAATCCAGACATCCAGCACAGCAGTGAGCAGGCTTTTTTCCTGTTTTTTTCCAGGTAATACAATAAAAATTTGTCCTGCTGCAACATTTAATTAGTTGGAAAGATACAATCTATTCCAAACAGTTGAGGGAGGACCTATCTAGATTATAAAAGAAAAGAAAAGAAAACAAAACCTGGAGAAGCCCAGCCCCCTGCCTCACCTAGGCCTCTCTCGGGTGACTGCCTT
The DNA here is from genome assembly GCA_013397115.1 of Edolisoma coerulescens. Lineage (NCBI taxonomy): Eukaryota > Metazoa > Chordata > Aves > Passeriformes > Campephagidae > Edolisoma > Edolisoma coerulescens. Next base: position 379,830 of record VWZW01006556.1, read on the forward strand.
GCTATAACTCCCCTTCATCTCAAAACAAAAAAATGCTTCTGTGTCATATAATTTCCCCTCCTTTTCTCCCTTCAGTCTTTGCACAAGGCAGGTTTGTGTTCTCCTGAAATTGTGGGGGTTTTTTCTCCTTTGAGAAAACCAACACCAGCAAATATTCTCGGCCCCTGCATGACTCATTTCATAGGATTTTGGCTACAAGGTTTTGTTCAGCTTTCTGATTCCAAGCTGGAGAACGAGGCCTTCTCTTCTTTCCGTCTCAAATTCTGGGAGGAGATTGGTTAACCACTGAAAGGCCTTATCTATTAAAAATTGGGATGAACCTTAAGGCAATGACTTGTTCTCCTCTGGACAGGTTCTTCTCACCTATCCATGAACTGATAATTTTCTTGTCTGTTACTTTGGAAAGTGACTCACCTGCTTTTTCATTTACTTGGTACGGAAGTTTACCAAATGGCAGTATTAAATGCTTTGTTTCTACCATTTAAACATCACTTTGGGAGGTAATTTAGTAACCCCATGGATCCCAAATAGACTTTAGGTTTTGTTATTTCTTGACAAAATAAACCACTGTAAGAAGAAGCAGTATGAGGACCTGGGCCGGATGTCTTGCTAACATTTCTCTGAGCAAAGCAGACAGAAATTAAAGAAGCAGACAAGGAATACTAACACAAAAATATCTTAGATCTTGCTGAACTACCATCTTGAAAGATGAGTTAAAAGAGCAGGAGGAATTAAGGATCTGCATATCTGCTGTCTCAGGAATATGGCAAAGGCAGCGATAGAATAAACTCATTTAATCCAGTAATTTGACACAGAATCAAAATGGGCTTCCATAGCCACACCTGGGTGTTAGAAGTACTCCACCCGGTTTCCTTCAATGAATATTCATGTCATAGAACTGAATCTTTGTGTGAAAGGCAGTGGCTGTGTTCAGGTAGCAAGTAGGTGTGAGAACTCTTATCTAGATGGAGAATCCTGAGAAACCTTTAGACAGGTACCTGGTTATAAGTCTGAAAATATGACTAATCAACACCTGAATATAAGAGCAGAGACATCATTAGAGCACACAGATGTGACTTAGGAAAAAAAAAAAGTTGAAGCATAAGTATCTTGCATGGAATTTTAAAGTCTAGATTTTTGTGATCATTATTCCTAATACACAGAAAATATAGAAATAATGAAGCATTAAGAACTCTATTTTCATTCACTCATTTTACTATCAGCAGAAGCCAATCTAAATTTGAAATTGTTCTCTCGGGGAATAGATGCCTTTCAGCTTAATTGTACAGAAACCCATCAGCTTAACACCTGTTTGTCTTTAACCACATAATTTAAGGTCATTTGGGTTTGCCATAGCACAGGTAGGACTCCTTCACCCATGGTATTAGTATTTTGTCACTGTTGAAGCTGTATGACTGCAAAATACACATTTTATCTGTGATTTGGTTCTCAATTTGAATTATTATTTATCCAAGGAGAATGGAATGAATCAAACATTCAGGAAGTTGTTTCTTTATTCATAGTGAGAACCCTGGCCACACTGTTTTATTAATTAAACAGTCTAAAAGATATAAAAAAAAAGATAATAAAATCATGGCCACAGCTATCTACTTCCTGCAGGATAGGCTATATGACAGCTCAAACAATCCTCAATGTGAATCCACACAGACATTCTAAATATAAACAGGAATCTAATAAAGCTATTTACACTTCATTTGCAAACAAACTCAAGGATACCAAATACCCCTATTTAGCTTCAATTAGTGGAACTGGATTATGAAAACGTAACCAGTGATGTAATGCATTATTTGAGAAAAGGAATAAGCTGAGTTTTAGAATCTAGAAATAGTGTATTTTGTGGATCTGACACCTAGAAATTATTTCAGGGGGCTTTTTAGTATTTAATAATGTGTTATCAAATGTCTATTTGCCAAAATACCAACAGAGAAACTGCTAATCTTCGATTTCATGAAACAAATGTTTTGCACATTAAATAGCACAGGACTAGAAAAGTCAAGAATCACACAGAATCACAGAATATTCTGAGTTAGAAGGGATCCACAGGGACAATCAAGTCCAACTTTTAAGTGAATAGCCTTTAAGGGGCTCAAACCCCAAAATGAAACATATACTCAGATTTGTATGATTTTTAATTTCTCATAGATCCAGTTACCTTCAGTGACTTAATAAACATATGCTATTTCTATTTTGATAAGAGCACCCTGGAATCTCTCTTTCGTTGTTATACGGCTGACATTTTCAGTTGTTCCAATCAGAAGCTTACAATAAACAAAATTATAAATTCCAGATGGCCTTGCAAAGGGAAAAAAAGTGGAAATCTTTGTAAAGAACCAGAAGTATTTGATGAGAAAGCAATATTGTTATAGAAGGATGCTGCTCTTTTCCTAAGAAAATGATGTAGTGGAAGCAAGCATTTTTAACTTATAATTTGGGCAACACAACATTTACTCACTGAGTAATACTATCAAGCAAGTGATCTTAAACATTTTTTAATATCCTGCTTTTACCACTATTATTTATGGAAGTCAAACAAAAAGAAAGAGAAACAAAGTTGCACTGTACATCAAGAACAGTTGCTGTGAAGTACAGGAAGAGGCAAGATGAAGATTTGTTAAACAATCCTGGAAGAAGATGAAAAGGCAAAACCAGGGTATATTATGATAGAAGCTTATTATAGACTAGCTTTTTGGGTGGAGAGAAGTCATCTTTTTGATCACACAAGGGAAGCATCCAAAAGGACAGAACCTGATGGCTTTAATTACTTCTTGGAATTAATTTTTTTTCTGTTGGAAAATAAATACAAGAAGGAGACAGTCCAACAAGTTCTTGGAATATGCTGGGGACAGCCTTTTCTTCAGAAGGTAAAGAAAACCATTAAGGGAGTGGCTATTTTAGATCTGCTGACTAGTAGGGCATGAACTGGCTGAGAGTGGAAGGCAATCTAGGTGAAAGTGAACTCCATCATTTAACAATCACTACCACAAAAAGGGAAAGAAGCAAAATAAAATTACTTTTTTTCCCCAGAAAACAAAACCAAAATTTTACAAGCTCCAGAGACTGATAAGCAAGGTTTCTTAGGAAGACTGTTTAATTAATAAAAGAATGTAGGAGAGCTTGTCCGTTTTAGTCATTGCTGGAGTCAGTTCTTAATTACCCAAGGTAAAACGAATAATATGAATTAGGCAAAACCAGAGGATAAAACAAATTAGTCTGGGTGCATTATTCTGCAAGACTCTACTCAGTACATTTACCTTTGAAAGGCTTATGAACAGATTTCCTTAGAAAGAACAGCAACAGAGAGGAGTCTGATGCAAACAGCTTATGTTTTGTAATGCACCATTTTCTACCAATCTCCCACAAGAAATGCCGAGGGAAGGCAGGGCTTCCTTAAATCCCAATTCCCACAAACCATCTGTCATCAGCAGGTGACTGTATTATTACATACATTAGGAGATTATCCCAATACAAAAGAAACTGCTGAATTCACACACACACCCCAGGCAATTTCCTTGATTTTTATGGTTTATCTAACAATCAGACCTTTGCGTTACACATCAAAGTATAAAATCATGTGGCCTGGTCTCACTCACTTTCAGAAGCTTCATTTAAAAGGCTGTAAATGTTCTTAGTACAAACGGATTGGTTCCAAGTTAGAGAAATGACACCCCAACAGTTTAATTTAGCTGTAAGTATGAACAAATTATTCCAAAAGAAGAACTAAATGCCAGCTCAGAGCTTTCTAAGTAACAGCTGAATCCTGCTATTCTTTCCACTGAAAATACCAAACCTCTACTTGCTTTTCTAGAAGTCCTTGCAAGGAGCTAATATACAAGACAGCAATAGAGTGAACAGCAATTTTTACTGTTGGAAAGCCAATTCCCCAGCTAGCTCTACTACAATGGAATGTCGTCCCAGCACAGTAATGTGCCATTTTGCTGTTTTGTGAAGAACTGAGATCTTTTTGTAGGATGTTTCAACAGTATCAATAGAACTAAGATGCTGAATGAGACCAAAAGGGATGTTTGGGGTTTGTGTTATTTGTGTATTCAGCTAAAGACCAATGAGTCTTTTCCAAATGCAGAAATTAGTAAATGGGATTTGCTGGCTTGAGAAGACTAGACAATAAATGTATTTGTTTTAAAGACAGAATATTTTAAGCCTTCATCAAATATATTCAGATGAATATTAGTTCCACAATGAAGAAGAAAGCAACTTTTTCAATTACTGGCCTGCTGAGTACTTTTTTTAATGTGGAAAAACAGTATTTCTCTCTTCATGGAAAGATTACAATAAAGACAAGAATGGCATTGCACAACTTTGTCTGCAATCTGAAATGAAGTTCTCACATTAGAACAGGAGTAATTAGCATTTTCCCTAGCTTGCTTCCATGCAGTAATACTGCTGCCAAGCAAATGAGTAACACTACATGAGCTAAATGAACACTAGAAACAAATGTGTAGCCATTCCTCCTTCTCTGGGAAAAAAACTTGCACAGTAAGGGAAGAAAACAGTATAGGTTAAGTGGGGAACTGTAGAAATGTAGGTGCTGTTTCTTTATTATTTTGGCTTACATATTTTTTATGAAGAAAAGGAAAAAGCCATATGGTTTGTGGGAGCATGTGGAAGATTTCCCCGAGCCATTTTCTTTGTTGTCTCTTCATGCCAGCTATAGTCATTACGTACCTTATTTCCGCACGTGTTATTAATTTGAAAATTTTCCAGTACTTCAAACACAGGTCTTTTAAAGAAAGATTACAATTATGCCTTGTGTTAAGTTCTGTTCACAGAACAGACATCTTCATGATAGATGTAAGTGTGTTTGTGTACATCTACGTTTATATAAACACACACATTTCGTTTTCTCTTACCTTTCGAAGTGCTGCTGGTAATGAGGCAGTAGACATTGATATCGCCGGGAGAGCGTAAGAGTGGGGACAGATTACTGACGGTGCTTGGTTCTCCTGAACAGTGTAGCGTCTGCCCGATACATCATAGTACCTGCGAGGAGAGGAAACATTGTTCAATTGCTGCACCCTAGCACAATAAAGCCTGAGTTAGTATCCGCTGTATTTCTGACAAAACACTAAGATGTTGCAGTGGCTCCAGGCCTCTGGCACTTCTAAAGTTCACTGCCTTATTTTTGCTAAACTACTTGCTCCTCTTATTAGACATTAATTCATCCCACCTGCTTTAACTCTCCGAAACGAACCTGTCAGCTTTTTCCTGACAGTAAAACAACCAAAATCCAAATACAATACTCAGCAGGATAACCACATCAGAGCCACAAGCCAGAAAAATTAGTCGTCTTATCTCCTGTCTCTCCACCTCTTCAGAGACAGCAGATTACAACATTTGGGGTTTATAGTTCCACATCACATCACATCACATCACAGGTTCCATTCACTTCCCTTCTGGAAGCTGTCTCAGTGAAGAATCAGTCGAATTCTCAGAACAGGTCATTTATTGGGAAGAGGCTGTCACAATCGAAGTGTGTACAATCTTAAAAACAATACATTCATTTTTAGCAAGTCAGTCCTAAAACTTAAGGAACCTAATTTTGCTTATGTTTATTCTGAGGTGTCAATTTTCAAATTCTGAATCCAAAGAATGTGAAAAAGTTCACTTAGTCTCCCCTCCCAAGAGAGAAATAAAATACTAAAATCTGACCAAGTTATAAAATCTCTTTCACTTCACTGTCTGAAAAATCAAAGTAGCAAGAATCCAGAATTCTCTGAAGATAGTTTTATTAAAAGGTTGATAAATATAACAGTTTTTGTATATTTTTGTCCTTTAGGTGATTCAACAATCAGTTAAAATTCAGATTTTAAAAAATTCTATGTATTTTGATATTTTTATTTCAAAATTGGACTGAATTTTTCATAGGATCATAGGACAATTCAGTTTGGAAGGGACCCCAGGAGGTCTCTGGTCCAATGTCCTGCCTGAAGTGGGGTCAGCTATGGGATCACACCAGGTTGCTCAGGGCTTTACCCAACCAACTCTTGAAAATATGCAAGGACGGACATCACAACCTCTCTGGACAACAGAGAAAATGTTTCCTCTTACATCCAATCTGAGTCTCTCCTTTATCAACATTTCCCTGTTCTTCTTTATCAACATTTCCCTGTTACCTCATTTTCCCACCATGCACCACTGTGAAAAGTCGGGGTTTGTCTCCATCATGCCCCAAAGCCACCTCTTTTCCAAAACTGAACAAGCTCCAATTCTCCATCCTCTCTTCACAGGGCAACCTCACAGGCAACCACCATACTGGCGGCCATCCAGTGAACTCATCCCAGTTTGAAACACTGAGTGGTCTTTCGGCAGAAAAAATACCCTCATCAAATATTTTGATTGCAGGGGAAAAAAAGTCTCAAAATGTTCTTGTTTGGTTTTGTCCTTAAAATATGCATATTTTCCATTTTGGTTGGAACAAAACTCCCTTTTTCCCACAGGCTTCTTTTCCAGACTCATCATACTGTCCCAAATCCAGCTCTGTTTGTACAGCTTTATTTGCAAATTCAGTTTTACAACTGACTTTCATATAGAGTTTTCAAAGAGTAAATAAGTGAGCAGGAACGCCTCAGGCATATTTATAAAGTTGTTCAGTTTATTGCATAATTGTGGTGAAAAGGTTTTGACATTTTAACACATATCCCAATAAACATGTGCAATTATTTTGTTTATTTACCTATTTCTAAGGAAGAAACTGCATCACTCTTAATAGCTGGTTACCTTCCCCAGGACATAGCTGGCTTTGAGCTGTCCATCTTGATTTTCATGTTCTGCCTCCACCGATAGAGCTTGCTTTTGCGCTGGTTCCACACACATTGCATATGAGAGAATTCCAAAGTCACATTTAAAAGCTGCTCAGGCAGTGCTGAAAGATCCTCTGGCACCCTACCCTGTCTAAGGTCGATACTGCTGAAGGGAGGAGCAGTAGGCTGGGGACTATCAACTCCACGACTCAGAGCAATGGAACAAGTGACATGGTATGGGCAGGAGACCGGGAAGGTACTTGGCTCAAGTGTGGATAAGAAGTCAGGGTAGGGAGGAGGAAAATAATGGCACACCAAGGGAAGTGGATGGAAGAGCCATCAACTGTTGAGGTGACACTGACACTCTGCAAGAGGCCACCATTCACCATGGTGCTGGTGGGCCAGTGACAAGCATCTGCACCCCACGTGATAGCCAATGAACATGTGTCAGAAAATAACACATCACCAAACGCCAAAAGGAGGAAGCTCTGGAAGCAAACACTTCCTAGATAGGAAGGCAGGATATTTCACCAGGATACCCTTTGTCCTGCTGCAGAAGGGGGCTGTGCTGGTACCCAGGCAAGCCAGCAATATCCACCTGGGAGGCACTGGCTGGCTCCCTTCCAGCAAAGAAGGCTGGGCCTCCTGGGGGAAATCCTCACACCTTGGCCCACATGCCCACTCCTGATGGCCACCAGTTCCTGAGACACCATTAGACCTCAGGGTGCTGGCATGTCCATGGTGTGGTAGCCAGAAAGCTGCTGCTTTCAGAACATAGTGAAGCAGCACTGATTCTTTCAGGTACCATTTTTTTAAAGGACACAATTTCACACCAAATTCATGCCAATTTCACTGGAGTTGACAAAAGCAGCCTGGGAGGTTTCAACCCAAAGATGTTGCACTGGAAAAGAGCCAGCTCCAGATTTCCAAACAGGTGAGAAAAGGTACTCTTTGAATTTCTTCATGGTTTGAGGTCTATCCTCCCAACAATCTGCTGATGAGCTGAGCTCACCAGAGCCTCCGAGAAGTTTTACTTTATGGCACCGGGCAGTTTTCCAGCGAAATGCTGCAGTACGCTTCCCGCCTGAAGGCATGGGCATGCGCACAAGCTCCTGAGGGCAAGACAGGGTGTGAAGGCACAGGGCTGCACCTCCTCTGCCCCAGCTGCCCAGCCAAATTCTCTCCTTCCAGCCCAGATGTGGAGCAGCTCACCCCAACGCATGGCGGAGAAATTCACTGTGGGGCAAGGGCAGGTAGGGGGACAGGCACCATAGAGAAGTGGAGGCATTGTCAACCCACACCCTTGCTTTTCTCACCCAGGCGTGTTTGTGTAACCATACCCACTCGCTCAGAGCCCCGAGGCTCCGGGGGGGAGAAGGCGCTTGCAACACGCTGAGTGTGTTATGAAACCCTCCCAGACATTTTGCTCAGCAGTAACTACAACAGCCCCATGTTATCTACACTGTTTCCAGCACAAATCAAAACCATACCCCCACACCTACTATCATGAAGAAAGTTAACTCTATACCAGCCAAAACCAGCACATACATTTTCACAGAGCAATTAGTTACAGTAATAACTAATTTTACAGTGAAGCAAAGGAAGAGCAAGTAGGAGGCCTTAGAGATTTTCGAGCTTTTGGAGAGAGCATGAGGCACGATAAGGAGGAGGGAGAAGTTCTGTAGGTACATACATCTTCTCTCTGCCTGATTTACAGTAGATACTGATTTGCAGTAGAACTACTGACTGGAAAAGGAAACCATCAGATGGGAACTGACCTGGCAGTACTCTCTTTATGTTGCAGATCACACAGTTTGGCCCCATCACTCTTACCTGTCCATACCTAAGTGCTTAGTAGCAACACAACGTTATCTTATTAACTGTCTTAACATATTGACTTAAAAAATGACAATTGCAAATAATTTTGAAGGGAACTAGCCTGCAGACAAAAATACATAAAAACAATGTAGGACCAATGAGCAAAGAACTCACTAACAAAAAGAAGAAAAGAGTGGGTTGCCATACATTTTAAACTAACAATGCTTACTAAACTAGCATCCTTATAAATTTTGCAGACATGGCTTCCCTCATAATCCATCATATTCAGCCCTGAGATCCAGCTCCCATCCGCTATTTTTCAGAACAGTCTTCGGTCTGTATCCAGTAGATGGTTCTTGCCTATCAATTCCCACTTTTCAATCAGCACAGTATGAGATCATTTTTTAAGAGAGAGCATGCATGAGCAAGAGCAACTTGATTAAAACGGAAAGATGTTTTGTTTGTTTATTCAGATCCTCTACTCAGTCTTCCCCCTCCCACACCATATCAGCACTTGAATTTCTCCCTGGGAGCAGCAAATATCAATTTGATCAGCAAAATGCCTGACTAAAGATTTACTGCAAAACACAGAACAATATGAAGAGCAGTAAGGGGTGTTCCCCTGGTTCATCCACCACCTCAGTGCTCATGACTATGATAGGTGCACCTACACTGCCAAATAATTTACCTCCCTGGTTCACTCCCTGGTCCTGGTGCCCTTGTCAGCTGTGCTGCACATGCATCAACGTGTGCTTGGACTCTCTTCTGAAGGAGACCGACTGCTTCCCTCTGAGGAAAAGCCAAGGCGCAGCTCTGCAGATGGACTGCCCTAAGGATGTCACAGCAAGGATGGGACTAGACCAATAGTGGCTTCTACTGCCCTCCACCATCCCAACCTGCCTCCTGTCCTCAGACAGCCTCTGTGTGCCCCACACCCCAGAGCATGCAGCATGCTTTTGGCATACTGCTATAAAAACACCAGTCTTGCAGGCAGCAAAGCAGCCTTCACATTACTTCAGACACTTTGAACTGAAGCCACAAATATATAATTATGATCTTAGAGCCATGGGGGCATCGGACCCAGGTCAAATGTTAGGCGGCACAAACACAAACAGTTCACTCCAGAGGCGAAAGAGGTGTGGATACATCCGTAAGGATCATTCCTTGAGGCAGATCCTTTAGCAGTGTAGACTGCTTTAAACAAGGGTTTTTTAATTGTGCATTATTTGAGTTGCTGTTGTTACAGTCTTAATATATTTTGAGCATTTCAAACAGCCTCCTCTGGGCTGAAGTTTTCCACACAAAGCTACTGTTTGTTATTCTTTCTGTCATCTTTTCCACAGAACCAGTATGAGGACTCCCTGCACAGTCTACAGCAAGCTACTTACCACATTTGTATCACCTCTTCCCACTGCCTCAGCAGTCCCATTTCTGTGTCCCTGGTTACAGAAGAGAATAGCCAACTTCAGCTCTTACACAAAGGGGTTGCTACACTGGGACACCTCTGCACATACCTACCTACTCACACAGAGTTTCAAGGAGTGAAAACCCGGAGCAGACACACGTCTTTGAAGGGACATATGCTTGGGGGACGTGTACTACATGACCTTCTGGGAGTGACAGGATGTGTGTGTGTGATTTTTACAGGGAAACTGAGCATTTCAAACTTCTCCCAGGCCTTGGGACTGATGAATGGCTCTGAGCTCCTCCTTGGGCATGGCACTAGGAAGTGGCAGGGAGGCACACACCCTCTTGTGCCAGCACCCTGCCATCTAATGGCCAGGCTTCAGAATCACAGGTGAATCAAGTTTTACCTTTCTGCCTCCACCGTTCTAGATCCTAGAGATAGAAAAGTCTGTTTAAACTACCTTAGGTCACATCTTGTCAGCACAGAAGTATTCCTACTGGCTTACTTCGAGGTGTTTTGTCATACATCTTAATAACAGGGTTAATAGCTCACCTAAAAGTACCTTTTGTTATAGGTACTCCACAGTGCCTTACTAATTCAGCCTAAATAATTCCTTCCTTTGTTTGGCAAATTCACACCATTAAAATACTTGCAGGCTTCAGCTGTATCTCTCACTCAACCATTATTTAGCATCATCTTCCCTTTTGTAAAGGAATTCCCATGCTCTCCTCTCTGTTTCCTTTTGACAAGACCTCTGCAGCAAAGATGTGTCCAGAGCTGGACACAATGTCCCTGCTCCACTCGCACAAAAAACCACGAAGAGCAGGTCTACTGCCTCATTGCTTTGTTCCACAATACATTTGCTCACAGAAAAACTGCACAGAGCTTTTCTGAGCCACTCTTAATACCACAAACTTGTTGTACTTGTTGTCCACTTCCATTCCTACAAGTATTTGTTTTTTCTTTCTACCGCCTTCCCAGTACAATATATTAATTTCAGGTTATTAAATGTATTTGTTTGCATTTGGCAGTTTGTTGAAGCTCTGAGCAACTGCTCATGAGATGAAATGGCTCCAAGCTTCCGGCTTTCCTGCACTTCAAACAGCATGCAGCTGGAAATACAACAGTCATTAGGCCTTCAAAACATGTTTTTCTGAGTGCTAACACAGACACACAGTGCTGCTCTGTAGCCAAATCTTTAACACAGTGAATCCAAGCAGCTTCTGGTTTCTTATTCCCAGTAATCCTTTTCCATTTTACAAAATAAAAAAGCCCCTCCATCAAAGAAATTACTGACGTTATTAATAATGTTTAAAGTTAACTTCTTTAGCACCTCTATTAATTAGGAAAAACACCCAATAAAGATACTACAGAAAGATGGATTATAAATCCAACAAGAAAGTTGAATTATAAGGCTATCTCCTAAATAATCTGGAAATTTAGAGAATAATGAGGTTAGATGCCCAGAAACCCTGCCATTATATAAGTAGTTAAAATATTCATGAGTGCCAGCATAGAGCTTGATCTATACCAGGCTTGTGCCAGATGCTCATCACCCTTTCACTGTTTTGCCTCCTGATGTTCTCAACTATGGAATTAACTGTAATAGATTTAATTTTGTATCTTGCTGTCATCTTATGTATCTTCACAGCAACTCCACTTTTTCTCTTTTTATATATCTACAAACCAGATTATTATCATTCTGTATTGATGTTACTATGAGGAGATGCACCATAAATTTCCTGCCTACCACAAACAATCACTTCTCTCTAGTTTTTCTGGTATTTCTAGCCCTCATTTGCATAGGAAAAATCACAATCTAACAACAAACAACAGTTTGGTTTGGTACAAAATAACTGGAACAGGTACTGATCCTCTTTCTAAAACCTCATTTCAAAGGAAGAACACATTTTGTCATTTCCTCACTTGGAGACTATTCAAATTACTGAAGCTCTTTTTTATTTTGTAATTTGAAGACCATTAACAAATTTTGTCAGTTACTACTTGTTGTGAAACTGAACTCCCTGTGCTGATAGTGATGTTTAACAAAAATCACCAAACTTAGTGACATATTAATGTAAGATGTACTCCTTTAAGCATTTTTTTTTTTCATTTTTTGGCCTTTTTTTAAATTCATCAGAAAAGCTCATTACTACCATCCAGCCACTGGGTGGCACCTCTACATAGCTGCCAGGTGTGCCCCAACAAACCCATGATGCCTTCAATAATCACTCCATACCTCCCACAGCCAAGTGTTGACATTACATCAGCTTTGTGTACACATCCACGTTTGGGAGACAGTCAAAGTCAGTTACTAAATATTGGCTTTGTAAAAAATTCCTGGAATTTTCCGCTGTAATTTTTCAACTCCTAACTTTTGGGAAAAACTAATCTGTATAGAGAAAACTGTCAGGGGAAGCCCAATTCTTTGAATGTGTGTAGGTATGGGCAACTTTTGATAGCATATGAAATTGTTTTGACAGATGTGCCAGAGCAAATACATCATGAACTTTGTTGCTTTGTAGCAATATAAAACAAATCATGTCTAATATTACAGTAGCATCCAGCAAGCCCTAGCAAAGCTAAATTCCGGCTTTGGTGAGCAATGAACTGATAATGTCCTTGCCCCCGAGGTCAATTGTGACTATGCTGCACTGGACTATCTCAATAAGTGAAAAGCTCATCTTGATATTTATACTCTGGCCTAGCTTTAAAGCATTGTATAAACAATAATCATCACACTGAGTTACCTAACACAGGTAATATCTCATTTTATACAGTAAGAAGCTCAAAGAACCAGATGAAGCTGTTTGACTGAGGAGACGAAAAGCCAGCATCACTCATTTCTTTAAACACATGATGCTTGTCTTCCTTTGTTCATATTGACTCACCATGACTTGAGGAACAGAAACATCACGTTACTGCATCATTTTCCTACTTTCTGTAGCTACACTGGGAGATACAGAAGATTGTTTACAAATCCAGGGACATGAAAATGCTTTTGAACATACAGACTCACACTTGCAGCATTTCCCCACCTGCTCTTTTATGTGAGTTTTAGCATTTTGGTTCAAAGTAATAGTTGAAAAAAAAATCAGCACAGTTTGTTCTCTTTACTCTTTAAAGTTTGTTGTGAGCATCTAGTAATCTGCCTTGGACTAAAGTTCCACTTTAGTGGAAACAAAGCGGAACTTTGAATAAGTCCAATTCATCTGGACAATTCTAAATACAGTGCAATTCCAGCAACAAGTAGGAAAGTCTTTAATTCTTGGGAAAAAAGTTTCTGCCCACAAGAAGGGATGAAACAGGTTTGCATACACCAAAACAAGCCTCTCAAGTTCCCACTGTCCAAAGGCAGGAAAGGCCATGCAGAATGGGCACAGAAGCAGCGGGGAGGGAGGGATGCACTGTTACACACACCTGAGCACTAGGTCTTGTGGTGGGGACACCACTTGTCACACGGAAATGAATGACCACAGCTCCAGGCTGCGGCTGGGGCTGCAGCTGACAGGAAGGTCCCGTTCAGCATGAGATCCCAGACGACCACATGGCCTTTCAGCAGTCTAATGCTCTCCCCTGCTCCAGGCTCTGCCAGCGAGGAGACCCTGTGCAGGTCCTTGAGCCCAGCATGAGGGCGAGTCCCTGGCAGCACAGCCTGAGAGCGAAGAAAGAGCCAAATGAATGAGATGCAACCAGGACTTGTGAGGTTTGGCTGGTGCTGCATAAACTCATCCATTTATCTATGCATCAAAATCTTCATAAACCACACCCTGCAATTTCAGCAAAGGAACTCACCTAAAATGAGTTGATTTCATGGGCTAAATTAGTCTACTGTCTAGAACAAAGAGAAGCAACTAGTGTGGTACCAGCCATTCCACACTTGAATCAATTATGCTGAGCCCAGTTGAAACTCAGACTTTTGGCAACAAGGCACTGAGCCACCTTTTGCTCAGAAAATAACACAGTGGCTTACATTCAGTGGAGATTTGTGATTACAAATCGCATTAATGTGAGTTTATTATGTCACTTCTGAATATCAACAATCTAAATACCTAGATAACCTACAGTAACAAACATGCTGCAGAAAAAAGCAATCACTTTTTTTTTTTTTTTGAAGTGGCACTACAGAGGCACCAATTAAATATGTAGACTTAGCTTTGTAAATTTAGCTTTGAAAACTGGCCATTAAAATTTTTCTGAGCTCTAAGAAGAAAGGAAGAACAATTTACTACAACGATTAAACAACTTTTTGATGTCAGGGATGGAAAACTGAATTGAAACTATATATTTGGTAAGAAGTAGTAGGAAAACATAGAGTTATACTTAGATAAGTCAGTTCATGCAATATGAGACGTTTTGTTGCTTCCAGACTTAATAATGGACTTATCATTTCAGGCTTTAGGTAATTGCAACTTTATTGCAAAAGATAGCACTATGGATTTTTTCATTTGCCTGAAAACACGCACCTGCAGGGATTTTAATATAAATCCTAGATTAATTACTTTCATTTAAATTCCCTGCATATTTCAATATGGAGCATCTGAGTGAAGCATCATTTTTTAAAAGATGACAATACTGAATCGCAATTTATGAGCGTTTAACGGGCCAGGTCCATGACTCTCATGTCTTAGAGCAAACAATCTTCATCTTTTATGTGTATATACAGTTATATTTATGAAAACAATTTAAAAATGCTTTAACACAGACATCTCTTTAGATACAACTTCTAAAAATCTATCCTCATACTTCATATGGCTTTTCAAGTGCTGTGTCCAGCGGAAGTAGTACTTCAGGGAAGTCTCGGAAAGTATTAGACCTTTCAACAGGATAACAATGGAGAAGATGAAAAGACGACTCGATTGCAGTCATAGATGCATCACAGAACGTGATTTTTATCACAAATTCTAGCACAGCACCCATGTAAGATACCATTTCACAGTACATTCCATAGCCCTACAGATTATCATCAGAGCTCTTCATACTCACATTCCTTGAAAAGCCATTAATACAGTTATTTAAGTTGTCAAAAGTTACACCTCAAAATAAACACATGGATGTGGATGGGTTTTCTACATAACTCCACAGAGGTCAGGCTTTCCGCCAGCTCAAACAGACATCATAACATGGATTTACACTATGAAGTGCTCCTTTGAAGTCACATTGGCTTCTTCAGAAGGACTAGCTTACCGAGTAAATAGCAGCAGAATTCAGGATTCCTTCTGGATACAAGCTCACTGAAGGCAGCCTACCTGCATCTCTGCATCTTTACAGAGCCAGAAGACCACGGGCTTCACTTTCAGAGTTTGTTTTGCTTCACCTTTTCAGGAATGAGTTGTCTCCTGACAGTATCTTTGCCTTCTGTCAAATCCATTTACCGCTCCCCTGTTTCACCTCCTTCTCTTTTCCACAGCTACCAAAAGTGATCTTGCAGGCAGTGAGAGAAGATAAAAGAAAGGATGCAGAAAACAGAAGAGAGGGGGAAATGAAAAATGAAAATGGGAGGCTCCTGGGAAAGGAGGTGCAGACAAACTAGGGAGAATATTTTTTTAACTGGGACACTGACAGCCCAGTTAATTTTGTGTAAGGCTTTGTTATTTAAAATGATGAGCATTTTGTTACAATTCAGTACACTTAATGTTGCTTCCACTCTGCTCATTAACAGCTCTCTTCTGGATTACTAAACTACAAGGCCTTCAACTATTGGTTTTGAACAGCTCATCTTCCAGCCTCAATGCTTGATCATCCTAGAATGCTTAAATACCTCCTGAGCAGGAAACACCTTCATGTTAATTATATTAAATGTCTGAGCTGGAGGCTGCCAAGCAGTTCTGAACAGAGTAAACCAGGCACAGACTCTTTGTGATGACTAAAAACAATGTGCTCCTATAATGGAATCATTACATGTAAAGAAAAATCCTCAGAAAAAACTAAATAAGGTCTTAACTTTGAGGAAGCTGGTTACAACAAACTATTTCTATCTCTGGCACTGATCTGTGGCCACACCTCTATAAAAGAAATAAGTTTGTCTTGTCTCTTAGATTTAACAAACAGCCAGAGCAGTGGTGGATAATCTCAATGCACATGCACTTCTGCGTGAAAACAAGTTTGATTTGTCCACCACAATCATTAACTTTCAGCCACACCTACTCTTCTATAATTAATGAAATCTCCCTCTCCATGTGACAAGCAAATTTTTGTATCGTCCCCCTTATCTTTGATTAAAGATGCCATCTATAAAACTGTAAGATTACTATGGTAGTGTTTGAAGAAGCGTTTGATTTAAAATAAAAACTTAAGAGAGTGAACTCACTCTTGATAGCCTACAGCTATAGCATCGCATATTCTTATGTGTACCTGACCTGGTCTGTACTGAGCAGGAGTAGCCTCCATGGTGTTTGCTGAAGGAAGGAATCTTCATTGCAGCAAATGTCATGCTTCAGCTCTTTGTCATCAAGAAAAGAATTGTTTCGGTACAGCACTCAGTGACAAACCGCATCGTTCAAGTGTGCTCTCAGGGAGCTCTATGGGCTTTCAGCATGCAAGCTGCTGAAAGCTTCAAGTCTTAAAACGTCCATGTGACAACTTATAAACAAACAAAACCCCAAAAGCTCCACATACAAAGTTTTCTGGTGTTCTTTTGGAGCGACAAGTGTTGGTACCACCCCAGTGCCTCAGTAGGTTAAGTAGCTCCGTTTGGCTCTGGGTCTTATGCAAGACGTTTAATTGACAGTTGAGTACAAAGAGTAATTAAGCAAACATCTCGAATCGCAAAAAATAATTCTACTACCATTTCAATCACATTTCAATTTTAAAATAGTTCACACAGTAAACTTTATCCTAAAGCATCATGTGGTACAAATGCATTATGAGCCTTGGACTTTACAGATGAAATGCAAGTCGTTCTGGAGCCAGTTCAAAGACTGACTTAAGTCATCTAGGATGTCCTATTTACCATGGCTGACTACAGAGTCATCTGCCAGCAACTCTGTAGTTACCTGCTAAAACCTTCTATTTTAATTTCTGCATTTGCCTACTTTCAGCCCTCTAAGGGCTAGAACCAGTTTAACAAGGCATTTATCTCGTCATTTATGACCCAGATGGGGCAACTCATTCACAAGGGACAAGAAATCAGAATCTCCCACAGATAAAGACTCAGGATCTGGGGGCAAAACATTTTTGATACTCGGTTTGAGACAGCAGAGTATTTTGTCTTGGTGATTTTTCAAAGTATAATGTAAACCCCTCCTTTCTTAAAAATATTCCTGAAGCTAAAGGACCCATAGATTCCTTTCCAAAACCCTAAGTAATCTCCAAAAGAGAGCATGAGTAAACAACTGAAGTAATCAACACTCTCTTACCAGAATCAGTTATGCAAGGGAAAAGAAAGCAAGCCGTCATGTTTTCATTATATTACACACGCAGTGAAACAAGGGACAACTTCAAAATCTTTGGACCTAGTCTCCAAACCCAGACCTCCAAGCATTCTAAAAGCCTCCTCTAGGCTGCTGTGTGCAGTAAATGCACACGTGAAGATGCCAGTCAACCTGGCAGCAGACCTTTAGGACTGCAAAGTTTCTTCCTGCAAAGACACAGACCCTGAAATCTCTGTCAAGAGATGTTCATTAACCATAATGCAGAACTGTACTTTTTTCTGTCTTCAAATGCGGTAATACCAACTTCAAAGAAGTCAAGGACCAGGAAGAGGTAACTAAGAATGACAAATAATTCCTAAATATTTGAAATTTATTTTTGAGATAGAAGACTTCATTAGTTTAAAGGTTATAAAATAGTAAATTACAGATATAAAAATAAAATGGCATGCTTTTGCAGAAGCATCATGAAGAAATAGCCTTATTGAAAGACCTCAGCTGATCTGTTTCCATCAGAAGGCAGCACTGTAGCCTAGTCTGTAAGTCTGTTAATTAAAAATCTTTAACATAAGAAAAGTAAATGAAACACACCATTTTCTATTAATGTTTCCATTAATTAACAGGAAAAAAAAAAATAGGAGCTACAGAAACAAGAGGACTCTGAAGTCTTGGTTTCCCTAATGAGAGCTAGTTCAACATAATTTTAATAACTCCGGTCTCACTAATTAACACGTGCAGTAACATTTTTAGGAACTTCAGAACAACAATGGCTGTACCTGGAAGCCAGACCCTACATCCTTCTCAGGCAATGGTCTATGAGGTAAGTTCAGTTGTACAAAATAACTAACACAAGTATCCCCAATACACCTCTTCTTTAAGGATGTGTCAGAAGACTAGCAAAAATGGAGGCAATAAACACGAGTCAAGCTTTACAAATTTCAGCACAAAAATCTAGAATTAACAACCTGCATTTTACACACTCATCTCATTATGGGTGTGAAATCAGCTCATTCATCAAAAGTTTATTTTCTTACCACATAAGTCTGTATAATTTAATATTACCCCAAATCCATTTTTATCCTCCCAGTATTTATCAGAAGTCACAAAATAGGTTAAAATGAAATGTCAGTCTCCTAACACAATTTTTCCAGCTAAGGTATAGCTGGTATAGCCGGTATAGCCAAACACCTTCCCATGTTAATTGGCATAAAACAAATTAATGAAAGCAGTTGTGGTGCAGAAGAAAAGATGGAAACCCTCTAGAAGATAAATACAAGAAGGGGAAAACCAAACTGATTATGTTATACTCTGCTTTCCTTTTGCTTGATTCCATGTCCTTAGTCATTCTTTTTTAATGCTCTACTGGGCAAATACTCAAAGAGTTGGCTCAAAAGTCAGTTTTGCTACAGAAACTTCGGCAAGCACTTAGTAAACTATTTCTGTTTAAAGGCTCTTCTCATCCCAAGTAAAAAGGCACAGAGTTTTCATTAAAGAAAAGTCTTGGTTCCCCCTTGGTTTTGTAAGCCACATGCAGCAGCAGCTCTGCACTGCACTCTGTACACAGGCACAAGAGAACAGAGAAGCGCTCTGGAAAGCCTGGGCAGACTGAACCATGGACTGCAACACCAGCAGATGCAAGAGGACTGGAGGGTTTTGTTTTACAGCTAACTTTTTGAACTGGAACTGTCTCTTCTCCTCAACCCTCACCTTCATTATTAAATGGCAATTTGGGCTAAATTAAAGGATAGTGGAGCAGCATAAAAGGAACGGTGGAAAACTAACCAAAATAAACACATTTGGGACAGATTATTGAGCAGATGTAAATAACAAGACTATTCCAGCATATGAGACATAAAGAAATCAGAGTGGAAGAAGTAAAACACTTATGAAAGTATGAGAGATGAAGGAGTGTGAGGACTTCTTCAACAATTAACAGAAGGAGGACTCCTCAAGCCATTTTTTTAATCATGTATTTCTTCTTCTTGGAGGAAATGGAAAGAAGTTTCAGGAAAAAATTCATTTGTATAAACATTTAAAAATTGTCTGCAGTGATTCAAGCTTTTGCAATTTGTTGTTTTCTGTTGCATTTGTTCTATGTAGGTGCCATGTAAAAATTCAGACTCAAAGATTAAGTGATCAACAGGTAAACTGCATTAAAGCCAAAAGAAAAGGGTGTAAGAGGTAAAATCTAGTAGTATTTGCACTGCAATTATGCTGAGAATTTTTTGAGTCTCACTGTGGTAAGCTCCGTACCAAAAACTGGGTATGTCCAGTAAGAGGGAAGGGAGGAGACACAATTACACTGAAACATCTGCAATTATCCTAACACTTTCAGCCCAGCAGCTGCTTAATCAGATTTATCACCTCCAAGACCCAGCATCTGCCAGGGAAGACTTGTGGCAGGAGGCACCAACACCACATAACAGCCAGTGTGAACATCAAAGCCACTGAGAGGACGTGAGCAAGCTCCCGGGAGTCATCCAAGATGGACACAACATATGTCCCTCTATGGTCCTTCAAATCAGGGTCATGGGACAATAGTGACAGTCACACCAACTTGGTGGCATTTCTAGTAACCTCCAGTGTAACAGAGGTATCAGTGATAACACTTCCCTGCTACCTAAGTGATGCAGGACAGCAGGGAAGGTCACACTGCAGTAAGGTACGATCAGCTATTTGCTGGGGCATGGATTTGTGTCCAAACTCATGCTTACGTGGATTAAGAAATACAAACAGGGAAGTTCAACAACAAGTATTCAAAAAGAAAGTCTACAAGGAAGAAAGAAAATTTATACAATAAAAAGTTAAAGAGAGTGAAATAATGTTTGATGTGCTGACCAGTATTTCATTAAAGCATTAAAAAGATACTATTTAGTTAATTTTATAAACAAAGTGGGGCAAATTTTTCTCTAATTGTGTGATAAAGCATACTGAGCAAAACCAGCCTTTCCTGTCTTTCCTAGGCAATCTTATTAAGCTCTGAAGTCTAGGATTTATTTTTTCTTGCTCTAAGCTTACTAACTACAAATGTTTTAATTTGTAAAAATTATCAAGGACTTTTCTAAAACTAAGTTGCAGCTCTGACCTCATGTGCACCCCAGGCAGTTCATTTCAAGAGCTTTCAAAATACAGTGTCATTTTTTAATTCCTTTAAAAAAAAATTCAGCCTTAAACTTCCTTTATTAATTTGGCAATTCCTACATTAAAGATTCTGTGTGGGTTTTAAACATACATAAAACAATGTTGTTCATCAGCTTTATATAAGAAAATATTCATTTTTTTGGCAACCCACATTATTTCATAGTGACTTTTCTGAACTTCCAAGCCACAGCTGTTTGGTTTTTTTCTCTGTCTTCCAGAGTATTTATGTGCATAAAACTCACCACATGTTTAACTATCAAGGTTCTTCCACCAATTTATCAGACCACAAAGTGATATAATAAATATTTCAGTGAAGAACAAATCACTAACTGTGGAAAAGCACCTAAGGTCATGCACTGGGTCTGGCTGGAATGGAGTTAATTTTCTTCATAGCATCTCCTATGGTGCTGTATTTTAGATCAAAACAGAAAAACTCATCAAAGTCTCAGCTATTGCTGAATGCTGCTTGTACAGCACCAAGACTTTATCAATTTCTCATACATTCTCCCCAGCAAGTGGGCTGGCAGGGAACAGCTGACCCAAACTGATCAAAGAGATGGATATTCCACATCATGCTCAGCAACACAAACTCTGTTTTTGTGATGGGGGATGTTGTCGCAGCTGTCCGCCTGACCGCCCGGGGGCCAAGCAGGCGAGTTGCCGAAGTGTCCCGGCAGTGGGACAGACTGGTGGGTTGCAGTCTGTGGCAAGGTGCAGATGTTGCAATCTGCTCTCAGGCTCTCTGTGGAGCTGGCAGCAGTCGATGGGAGCTGTTGCGAACAGCAGAAGCAAAGGAAGAGGGAGGGACTCTTTGTAGCAGCAGTCCGGTCTTCTTCCCCCGAACGGAGAGCAAACAAAGGCCCCGAACCGCGGCTGCAGCGCCGTAAGTACTGCACCGAGAAAGGGGGCGGGACACAGGGATAAACCAATAGGGGGATGACATGAGATGACAGGTAACCAATAACAGAAGGTTGAGGGAGGGACTTATTCAAACAGGCCAAGGGGAACGCAGGCGAGCAGATCTTTACATGAACATAAAGGGGAGTAACTTGGGGGAGATTTTTCCAAACGTGGCGCCCCAGGGGCGAGGCTGGACCTCAGCACCGCCCTCAGCCTCAGTGTCGGGCTCACCTTCTGAGCCCCTGTCTCGGGCAGGAAAGTCCACCCAATTGATACCTTTCATTTCAAGAGCAAAGGCGGGCTGGGCCACCACCACAGGATGTCTTTCCAAAGTAGCTGCTGCTCAGACACTGGCTGGGCACTGGTCTGCTGGTGGAATTATTTAGGGACTGTGCATCAATTGGGATTGTTTTTCTTCTCCATTACTTATTAAGGTATCCTTATCTTGACCCATGAGTTTTTTCTTGCTTTTGCTCTTCCAATTCTCTCCCCAGTCCCACTGATGGGGAGGAATGAGTGAGGTGGGTGGGTGCTTAATTGCTGGCCAAAGTCAACCCATCAAAAAGTAAAATCCTTCTCATGGGGCTGGGATTGGGATTCCTTCACAATAAGATGTTCTCAGAAGATTACATATATTCCAAGGCCTATTTATGAAATTCATACCATTTTTTGATTATCATGCAAAAATGTACACTGCTCTGGTTTTACTTTACTTTGCCATCATGTTGCACTATTTCTTTCACTTAAAGCAAAAATGTTTTAATTCAATCCTGTGTGACTGTTCTAAACAGAAAAAAAGAAGATACCAGAGTTAAATCAGTACAGGCCATAAATACACTCCAGTAGAAGCAAACATAGTTGATGAGCTTTATGTAGCAGTACCTATGCATTTGATATTCTTCATATGTAGCTTAATGTTCTTTGCATTGATGTCATAAAGGACAAAACACACCCAAATTTCAGTTTCCTCATGAGTGCGTGATCCCAGTCTGCCGTATGTGTAGAACAAGTGGTTGCAGAAGGTGCCTATGCACTACATATCTTCAGGAAAGCTAAGTAACACATTAAAAAAATTCCATTCTTCCATTTGTGGTTGTCCACAGGCACACACATGAATAATAACAAAGGAATAATCAGTTAACTCAGAAGTGGGAAGTGAAAGGAAGACTTCAAGAAGTGTTTTGCTGAATATACTATCAAATTTGGATGCCCTCAGAAAATGTGTAGTATTTCATGAATGTGGAACTGTAAAACTGTCCTATGAACCTCTTAAATAAGATAAATACAGTTCCTGACCATGCTGGAGGTGCTACTTCCCCAGCAGCCTAGGTCAATTCAGCAAATCCATCACCCAGAAGTCACTTGTTTATAGGCACAGAGCCTGTTCCCAAGGCTGTCTGCTGGACTACCAACAATACTGGCAGGCTGTTTGATGTGGTGGCATGTTGCCAGTCTATCTCATCTTAGACCTTAACTCTCTGAAGTCTTCTGTAGAGTGCTCATCTACAATCACTTCATCTTGAGAGGATGAGCTGGAAACAGGATCTCCAACACCTGTGAACTCAGTTACTGTCTTCCAAACCTTTTCTTGCCATAGGGACTGTTCCTGAGGGGATGCGGGGCTGAAGAGTCTCTAATTGGGCCACCCTGTCCACCACAAATGCCTTGCATCCCTAGACTGTCTCAGAAACCATCTTTTCTTTCCAGGACCTACTCATATTGCCAAAGACTGAGAATATTTACACCCATCACATCCTCCTAAATTCCTGCAAATGGTGAGGAGTCATAGAGAAAGGCAACACCCTTCCTCTGCACAGAGGTAACTTTGGTGCCAAAGGCAGCAGGGTCATGACAGGAACTGAATGGCATCAGCAGCACCGTTTCAAGTCCTGGAGCATTAGTCAGTGCTGCCTGCTGCTCACATACCCTGGCTTCTGTGCCAAATATAACCTGGCATCCTGGCTTGTGCCAGCAATGATACTGGACACCACAGTGATAATAAGGATTACATAACAAGATACCACAGTGAGGATAGTGCCCAAATTGTTTCCTTATTGTCCCTGGATTGTGATTCAACCCTGGGAGAGAAGCAGAAGGCACTGGCAGTGCCACAGCACCTGTTACTCACCCAGGCGCTTTGGAAGCAGGTCACCAACATCCAAAGCCGCATGAGCACCAGTGGAAAATATTCATGTTCCCAGTTTTGAGAGGTGCTCACTACTCCTCCAGATGCCCCCAATCACTGCCTTGTTTGTTTGTTTGTCCTTCTTCAGCTTTGTGGACTCTGTGACAAAGGACCTAAACCAATGAACCCCAGCTTATAAAAAGTATTGGAAACTGAAGTTAAAAGCTCCGCAAGAACAAGAAACTTGCACTCAGGCTGAGGAGTGTTTGAAACACGGGAAGAGGTCTGGCGCTTTTTCCTCTGATAGGAAGCACAAGTGGCAGCAGAACATCTGTGGATCATTGTGGATATTTCTAGATTAGAAAGTCCTTATGTTTGAGCATCAATGAGGATCACTGCTCAAAAGCAAAACAGACTATTTAGAATACATGTGCAGACAAAAAGGTTCTGCCAAACCCTTTTTCTGTTATGGTAATAATTTCTCTATTTTCTACCAGTTTCTAACATCTCCTGTAAAAACCTGGCCCTAAAGTTCAGAAAATGGCATACTCAAAAGACTCTCCAAAGTTTTGGTATTCACAGGCTAAAACTACAAGGAAAAGAGAGGCAAGCGAGGGCAACCCAGGGAAGACATAAGAAATGCTAAATCAAGTAAGTCCATCCACATTTCAGTATCCAGTTAGACATTATTTATTTTCATGACCTTAGCTCTCAACAGCCTTTATTTCACAGCTGTTTCCTTATGTGATTGGAGAGGTAAAGGCAACTGCATCTGTTCTTCCCACAAACTGAGTAAGAGGCTACTTGGAACAGGGTTCGTAACTCTTTTCAAAACTAAAAATGACTCAACCACTAGATGGAATATTACATACACAGAGAAAAAAATAAAAAAAGAAAAGCACCAAGTAAGAAAATCTACCCTTGGAGAAGCACCCTGATTTCTTTTGAAAGTAAAAAAAAGGAAGCATGTGTATGTCACACACATCATGGCCTGCTGCTGCCAACACCTGGCTGCTCACACTTGCTTCATTAGATGACATAAACAATTAATTTGTCATCAGCAGCAAAATTTATTTACAATCATCTACACATGAAATGGACATCCTGCTAGTAAGAAAACACAGCAGTAAACCAAAATGCATGTTAGATGCAAGCAATTATTACATCTTGTATATATTTTTAAAATTTATATCAAATCTACTCTACACACCTATGCTGCAATATATCAGTGAGTCCTCTGGAAGTAAATAAAAGTGTATTTCAGAATTATGAGAGAAACAGATCACATGGTGGATAGTCTGGGGATTATGTCGAGAAAAGAACTGAGGGAATTGCATGTTGGTAAAAAATAAGTGGTATTACTAATGAGAGAGAAATCCTTCCATCTTGGTTGCAAAGTCTGGTCCAGGAACTTATGGTAAACTCTTTATCAACTCCTACTTAATGTGAAACAAAGTCAGAATGGATACATTTCACTGTGGGAAGAAATGAATACATAATAGCACATTGCTTTGGCAGCTGTCCCACAGTATTGACAGGAGAGCTCAACTTCAGCTGGAAAAGCCTATCCAGTCCATTACTGGGTGAGAAAGAACTCCATGGGACACAATAAAGAACAGTGGGAACAGAAAATTTCTGGACTTTGACAAGCCTTGACCAATTATCAAAATGTGGAGTCTTTAGAGCATAAAGGACTTGCTTTAAGCTGGATGCAGGAGAAGCACTACTGCAGAAAACAGGCAGGGAGGGGGAATGCACTGTTGAGAAGAATTACACAAGGAAATATGCCAAAGGCTGTCAAGTAACTCAGATCTAACTTAGAAGAGATTAGACATGTCCAAACAGGTATACAGACCTTTCTTTTTCTTTTAAAACCAAACAAAACCAAGCAAAACTGAACTGTGGAGTTAATTAACCGCAAGTTAATCGCAATGGCAGTGATACTAAGGAATTACCCTGATCATACTTAAACTCACCAAAAAAAAAAAAAGAATTAAAACAATTCCAAGGAAAACAACTGACAAATAAATCTTTGAAGACAGATCAGATAAAGTAAACAGGCATCCAACAGTGAGAAGTGATTCAAATACCTTTCTAACAGTAATTAAACATCTCTCATGGCCTAACTGTGTTTTGTACTTTTAGAAGAAACTTGACAGAATATTAAAACACAAATACTCATCCCAAAAATCTTGATTACATCAGGCAAAACTACAATGTCATCAAAAATGCTGTGCTTAATATTTGAACTTGCTAGAGCACATGTAGACACAGAAATCAAGAATTTAAAGTTGCCAAGTTTTTGTTGGACACTTCCTGTTCAGTTCCTCCCCGGCAGCCAAAGCAAGCACCCCTGTAACATGCAATCCTCCCTCGAATACCTCCAGGTGAGCCCTGAACTATTATTACTGCCTCCAATGCTGCCCCACTGGTTTGGCAGCTAGTGGGACATTCTTCCAGTGCCAGCAGCCCGCCAGCAGCTCCTGCCAGGCTCACACACAGCTTCTGAGCACTGTACTCTGCAGCGGGGAGAAAAGACATACAAGTCCATTAAATCTAGGTTCATTTAGGATGCAGAGGATTCATAAAAACACTCAGGACTAAATTACTACGCTTTTGCACGATGTTTATACTTGAGGTCACTTTTTGATCACGTTTTTGTACTAAAGTCTCACTCCCACACTGTGGTTGGTACTTACAGGGGGAAAAGGGGACTTTTCACATAACAAAGCAGACTAGTTTATCATCTGACTAGATTAACTTCTGACAAAAACTTACATTATGAAATACATGCTGATTTTCTAATTTTTTATTTCTTTATAAGATATTCTTAGCACTGTGGCACACGTGTAGAAGCTGTTTCGGATAAGATGCCTGTTTGTCTTGAACTTAAGTTTATAAAAATTAAAGCATTTTCTAAACTATCCTTCGATCCAAATATAGTAAGTTTGCACTAACAAATAGTTCTTGAAAGTCAAGATGAGAAGTTAGGTATCTTAACAGAAAAAGCTGCATTTAGGCCTCAGAATTTTTTATTAATTTTAATTTTTTTGTTTGTTTTATTAACTATAAGGAACCACTAGACAGTCACGTTGTACCTCTACTCATTTTTGTCCTTTTGTAGTGAATTACTGTGAAAACATGAAGTTTCTCTCGCAGAATCTAACTTACCCATACATTTATCTCCTCTAGAACACAGAAAATCCAGTGTTAAAATGACTAGCCCTACCTTAACTCAAAAGCTGTATAGTAAAGTTTTCTACTCGTCCCAAGAGAGGAAGATATCATCTAGATCTTATTGAAGAACTGGTTAGTTCAATTACCAGCCGCTCCAAGCCACAGATACATGGCCTAAGATAGTGCCAACAATGAGACAGACTCATATGAGTAATAGCACAGCTCTGTGCTTTGGATTTCTACTCTTCCAACAGAGAGGACAGAAGCCTCCACAATTCAGGTTTGTCAGAACTTTAAATACAAGCTTTTTCCTGAAAACATCGGGAGGTTTCAACCCAAATACAGAAGAGCCCTGGCTACACTCCGTTTCTGACAGGAAACGTGACAGGAATGGGCACTGAGCTGTTCATCAGGAACCAGGGAGTCCATTTCACGTGAATACACTTATTACCTGCAGGACTGTCACTTACACTGTATTTAAAATACTCCCCTGTGGAATGTTCATAGGCCTCTCAGCCTCTTTTTTAATTCTTCACCTCATACACACCCTTTCAATTACACAAGGACTAAAAAGCCTGATAAGTTCCACTCTGAAATTGCAAATGATATGTACTCATTCAGAGCTTTTGAAAGATGCCAACTTTTTTTTTGGTCTTTCGTGCTGTTATTTACTATTTGCATAGTCAAAACCAGAACTCCATTATTCTAGACATTTGATAAACACACAACCCAAGCCACCACAGCCTGGGAGACATTACTCAGTAAACTAACAACACAGACAAAAGGTGTGAGAAAAAGATCTCTTCCTGCCTAAACTGAAAACAGACAAGGGTATCTCCCACTGAATAAGTTAAGGAATCCAGCCACAAATCAGAAGAATCCCACAAAGTTAACTCAGAATATGTCTACAAGGTGGGGTGAGGCAGATGCCTGTGTTCAGTGTGCCCAAGTCCAAATCAGCCAGGTAAAAAGCACTTTTAGTTTAAAAGCTGTGTCACTATGTTAGCTGGGTGCTGTGTCTGCACATTTGTCCTTCCAGGCTGACCATGTGAGCTTATTCTCAGTGCTGCAAAAAACCAATCCATCAGCCCAATCAATCAATCTGCCTCTGAATTTGATAGCATTAAGATGTTTTTGTTTATGGCAGTTATACAAACCCAGCTATGTTGCTTCCAATCAGAAGGTACCTTGCTCCTAGACAACTTCTAACCCAGGGAGGTGAGACCCCACCTGCAGTGCTGCATCCAGCTCTGGGGTCCCCAGCACAGGAAGTACATGGAGCTGTTGGACCAAGTCCAGAGGAGGGGCACCAAGTTGATTAGAGGGATGGAGCACCTCTCCTCTGAGGAAAGGCTGAGAGAATTGGGATTGTTTAGCCTGGAAAAGAGGCGGCTTCAGGGTGACCTAGTTCTAGCCTTCCAGACTCAACAATTTCTTCCTCCTCACCAAGCGCACAAATCTTCAAAGAGAAAGAATGTAACAGTTTCATTTCCAACAGAGAGAACATAGGATAGATATCTCATCATTTCCATCCCTATTTTCTCCCCTACTCCTTCAGCTTTTGCACATAGCTAAGGGAGGTCACAAAGATGTTTCAACAGGGGACAACAGGGAAGGTCCAGCATGTATCTACAGGTGTCCTCCCTATACCATGGAGAATGAATTATTTGTACTTTATCTGTAAAACAGTACGACCAGGGGTGAATCATCAAAACAATCTCCTTGAAGACGGAGATGGCACTATAATGGTACAGAATCTTATTAATAATCATATGGTTTGATTTTATGCCAAATGTGTTTATACTATACCAAAATCCTAAATACATATTTTGTCACAAGAATTACTGGTTACCCACTAAATAATTCATAAGTGGCACAGGATTCCCAGCCAAGGGTGGGAAAATTTCTCAGGACTGCTAATCACACAGCACCTCCCTGGCTGTTGTGGAATGCCCACCGTGAAATCCCACTGGTGGTTTCAAGGAATTAAAATTATGGAAACCAAATCAAACAGGTCAGTAAAACCTTCTGAAAGTCAAAGAATAAGAAACTACAGGCACTCCCACAGAAATCCACACGTTCACAGTGACCTTGCACTTCTCAGTACCGAGTCACTGCAAGTCCTTAGTCTTCATATTATTCTACTATCAAACATCATCAGCAGCACGCCCTTGTGTCAATGTGGGCTACCTGTACATCTCCTGTACATGAAAGGTGTACAAAATGATGTGAGTACAGAGAAGGGTCACCAGGATGCTTAGATGCTGGGGTATGAGGTACAAGAAACACCTGGAAGAGTAGAAACTGGCTGCTTAGCAGGAACCAATCTCTCCTTGGAGGTGCACAGGGAAGGACTAAGATGTGAGGGGAACAAGTTGCAGCATGAGAATTTCTGCTAGCCTCCTGCCAGGAAAAAACATGCAACCTCCTCACCTCCTAAAAAGCAGCCTCTCCTCACAAGTCCACTGATTTTAGAGGTTCTCTCCCACTTTCCTAGCATAAATTAGAAGTTGTCTACATGGCTCTCCATGAGCCTTGAGAGACCGCATTGTGGCACCTGCTCCTGGCAATAAAAAAGGGACAAATGGAAAATGATGGTTTCCACTAGGCCATGCAACTTAAATGTTTTCTGCTTGACTGTTCATAGTCTGTAAACTTGGGCACTCATGCTTCTGGATTTGAATGGCATTGGACAGTATTCCTGACCTACAGCCTTGCCTCAAGAGCAGCACCACAGCTGTGGCGCCAGCAACAGTTCAAAATACGGTGGAGACAAAAAAGAAGTAGCTAACAAAGAAGAAAGACCAACTATAAAAAAGCTGATTAAAGGATGCACAGGGGCCCCTCTGTCTGCCTATATTTCTTAGAGTACTTATGGAGTTAGATTAAACTATATAAGGAACACTGTAATAAGGTATCCTTACTGAGATTTTTATATTTCCTTTTGTCAAAATGTTGGAAAATGTGAAATATGTAAAAACTTTCTTAAGAAAGGAGGTTTTTGGATATTTGATCTTTGTATACTTTCAAGCCTAATCAACAAGAAAGGAGATTTAATCTGTGAAACAGAGAGCAGCCTACAAGCTCTAAGTGATGTCCAGGTGTTAGAAAGACAAATTACTTGTTGGTAGAATTGCCTTGTTAAGCTTTAGGGCCTGACAGATTTCAGTGATCTCAGATGTAGGGGGAGCTTAACAAAGTTGGGAATAAGGATGTACCACTGACAGCAAACACAAAGAATGTAGAATTTACAGGCCACAAGGACATTGGGCAGAACCCCCAAGATAAGGAAGAAACTAATAAACCTTACCCAGCAACTGTGCTGAATGAGCTCTGACTGGGTAAAAGGTAATTCCGCAGGGGGAGATCCCGACCATGGACTCACCGACCCAAAAACCCATCAGCCCAAAAGAAGAGAAATGGGCACGAAGAGAAACTGAGCATGGGACTGATTAGCATGAGAAGCAAAAGAATCATTAACCAATAGAAGATAGAATACTAATTAATAAGAGAACTGTGTAACTCGTAGCCAATGAACTAATGCTTCTGTTTGCTAAAATGTACAGTGAAAAGTTCTGGTGGTGCTGGCTTTGTGGGTTTGACACCCAGCACCTCTTTCTGCACAGAACTGTAAATAAATCAAATACCTTGACTATGTGTGTGGATTGGCCCCTTGCACACAGAGTAAAAGAACCTATTTTGGGACAACAGAAACAGAGGTTGTGCTTCTGGTGTTGGGCTCTACCTGAACTCAGGATTTGGGGAATTCATCAACCATGTCTGTTTTACATATTTTCATAGCTCAGGACATTTTAAAATTTTAGTTTGGTTGAATTTATAACTGTGAATTCTAAATGAATAAAGGATTCAGGTACCAAAAAGGAATTTTATCCAACTAATATTTTTTAAATTTTTATTTCAGAATTTCTAAGTACAGTTTCAAAATAACAAAGAACACAATATCTTATTTTCTTTAAATAAATGCTACAGAGGTTTTTTTCAGAGAGCACGAAAGGAGACCAATCTCTTATATCAATCAGTCTTTGCCTATCTTTCCCTTCTTGTCTCAAGGGAGCACCTAATGATGAAATATTTGATGATAGATGGTGTGAGCTCACAGTATGTGGCTGCATGAACAAATACGTGTGTGAAGATAAGCTGTACAGCAGAAAGTTTGCTGGTGTGACATATAAGAATCGTATACACAAAGATATACTGCTATCAGATACATTACATGCGTGCAAACCATTGATGACTTCTCTGTTTTGAAAGCTGAAGGATTTTTTTTCCTTGCACAGAAACCTCTGATGACAGAACAGGTCCTCATGTTTTTATTCTATTTTTAAATGCAAGCTGCTAAAGGAAGAAGTGCCTTGTATTAACTGCCTTGTTCCCCATCTTTCCTATCACAGGATTATATTTCCAGCAGAATTTAACTTTCCTAAGCATCACTACTTTGGCTAAACTTCTGCAAATCAGACCATAGGTGTAGTAGCGTCCTCTCCCCTTTCTCCTGCTTCCCCTGTTCTCTCACTCTAGCCATCTGGGAAAGGTTTGTTTCCCATGCCTTTCCCAGCCTTCCCAAGAAAATGCAGAAGTAGGGATCAATCCCAGTTCCCTTAAGAAACTTGGAAAGTCTTAACCACAATCAAATGAATAACAGAATATACTGAATAACAGGAATTATGCAAAAATGAGTCTCTAAAACCAGACTGCATGTGAACAAAGAAGGTGCCTTAAAGCTGCACATGAAAAGCCAGGACACAGTTTTTGAAGCTCATGACTGTTTGACTTTGGACTGTAGCATCTCTTACATGGACTATCAGCCTATGGACTCCCTCATATGGGGTAACATTGATGGAATTCAGAAGCCCAGACTTAGATGTTGGAGGTGTCACCTTCAGGCAGCTTTTAAAGTCAATGAGAAAAAACTTGCACTTGTAAGATGCAATTCATTTAGCCTGGTTTAGACACTCACCTTAAGGTGAGATGCATTGCACACCAGACATGACTATTTGCCCTCCTTGACTATGAAGTGAAGAACTATTTCAGATGCAGATATCTGAAATTAGAGGATATGGATGTCATCTTGTATATGAAGTAAATGAAACTAATTATATTGACCGTTTCTATAATATACTAATTTATATCTTCAAATGTTGTCCTGCCTCTTCCCTGAGAACACCACAGGTGCCATAAAGTACTGCTCTTCTGTTTGTTCTGCGCAAGCAGGAACCCACTAGAGTGTGCAGCATAAACTACATGATGTAAATCTTGAGAGGATGGAGAGGGAGGGAAAGATGGGACAGAGTTGTAGGAGCAAGGATCCAAGATAAGGAGAAAAGGAAGAGACAAGAGATAGATGTGTTGAGAAAGAGTAGAGATTGAAAACTGCTGTTTTGTCATTCAGACAAGTGGTACTCAGTGAACTGGTATGCAATCAGTATTTAATATTGTTTTTAGCACTCCATGCATTACTAAGTGCCAACTGTAGGTACCTGCATTCAATAAGAACTTTTTGTCTGTGCATCTTCCTGGGTGGTTTCTACAGTGGTGTTTTATAATAGCAATTTCCCAAAACACCGTTCTATTTTTATTTGTCACTATTCCAAGTGTGGAGCTGACACACTAAAACCAGAGGTGCCAAGACTGGCACCTAGTTTGAGTAGGATAGAACCTGCTTTTTCACAACAGTCCTTGTTTTAACAGACGTTTAAATATTCAGTACAGAACTCCTATCACCTGAATGGAACTCAGCACTACTACAGATTCACCTGGATACAGTAAGGTACACCATCTCTTCAAATAAACATCCAACAAGGACAGAAGCACCCAAAAATATAAGGAAAAAATCCTTGACTGTAAATGGCATGAGTCCATTAACTCACTTACTTATTTTTTTTAAGACATTTTTTTCTAATTTAAGGGAAAAAGCACGAGCAAAGAAAGTCAGCAATTCTTGTGCACCACAGCAGCCAGGAATGAGCTGCCACTCTTCTCTACCAGGATCTACCTTTCACACCCTGACATCCAAGCAGGCTGACCAGGAAGGCACCAGCAGTCTTACTGGTTCATATTTTTCAGACTGTCATTTTATTTTGAAAAGGACAAAATGAAAAAGAGAGTGTTCTTCACCCTGGTGTTTACACAGCCACCAAACCCACACCTGATGTTAAACTCACTCAGGAGAGACAGACTACTACTTTCATGGCACAGATGTCATTACATTTTCATAAGACAGTATTTTTCACTTCTTAAAAATGCAAAAAAGCAAATGAATATTTTAGTATGTCATCCCTTATCTTAATATCTTTCTAGAAACATATATTTTTTCTAAGGACCAATTTCCTCATTAGGTCACAGTATAGAAAAAACTCAGAATAAAAAGTTCTGCTTTTAATTCTTTGATCATGATACCTTAAGATATCTTCTCTCCCCTATAAAAAAAAAACCAAAAAAAAAAAATCTTTATTCCTAATGTGTTATGCTTACATTACAGATTACCAAGAATTATACATCAAACCAAATTACCCTTTTCCATTTCCACCTCCCACTAACTAAATGCAACTAGGAACACTTGCAGAAATCCATATTCAGTCTCACAAAAGAATACAGGTGAATGTTCCCTTTTTCTTTTTTTCAACCATACGACACACAAACGTGAAGTTACACATATAAAGTACATTGAATTGAGGGCTTTTATTTTACTATACAAAACAGCAAACTGTATAACAGTTTTCTACATTTTATTCTTGTCAGTCAATTGAGCTACTAACGTTCTGTGCTATTACACACTCTGTTTTTCACAGGATGAAGTATTTGTTCTTCATCTTTTTCCAAAATGGGATGTTACAGGTTGGGGTGAAGCCTAGCTCCTTCACCTCTTCTAACACAGAAGTCACAGAAAAGAAACTTAGAGAAAGAACACGGAAGCAGGGAAGAGATACCAGATCTTGGTCTTACTGACATTTTCTCCACTCAAAACGTAACGTTTCTTCACATTCAACAAATCTCATGGAAGTGCATGTTCCTCCCCAAGGTAAGGTATCATTCATTCCACAGTCTAACTTTCTTTGGATGCAGCCTAATGCTGTTTCCCTTTCCTTATTTTTATGCTATTACTGAACACTTAATAATGTTTATTTCCTTGCCAAATTGCTATAGAATAACAGTCACACAGGTTTCTTTGCCTTCACATATTTAATATGTTGATGAAGGCGAGCTGAATTCATTTAATCAGGGGAGAGGAAAGTAATAAAAACAAGGAGTGCTGCTGGTGGTAGCATTTCTAACGTGCTCAATATCAAATATCCGTGTTTCCTGAAACTGAGGAAGTAATAAGCAGCAAAAATATCCTCCTTTTTCACAGCGATTACACTGACACATTTGGGTAAGAATCTAGCCACTGTCATTTATATGGTAGCCAGCTCATAACTGGACCAAGTAACTTGTCTGGTCTTGACCATCAAATACAAAGAGCGCAAGATTCATGGGGTAGCATACATTCTGAGAAACACTGCTTAACAAACACACCCCAAAGATATACAGTTTTCTTTGTCCTCCTGCAGTCAGCTTCCTGCTACAAAGTTCAATTCCAAGTCATCTTCTTCATTTTTAAAGTTGCCATTGGGTGGAGATCATTCAGTGTCCAAACCATGACAACTGTGTAAGGACATGACCTCCAAGGGATCAAGTAAAAATTGGTTTCATAACATGATGCAGTTATCTACGGCATGGTGACAACTGTAATTCTTTTTCATTTTTTTCAATGCACCTTCTTCTGTTTAGAGGCTCAAACTTGTAGCTATTATCTGAGGGAAAGAGATTCTACAAGCTTTTGCCGGAAAAAGTAACCAGAGGAGTTCATCTGGCTACCCTGATTTAAGCCCAGACACCCATGAACATAGGCAGTACAACACAAATTTCATAGAGACAGGAGAATGCACACTTGTAGTTTAAGGGAGGTGGGATGCTTGTTTGGTTTTTATCACAAGACCTTTTTTATGCCATACTGGGTACTGCTCTTCCAGATAAATAACTAACAGCAAGAAAAAGTATTGGCTATCTGAAAAAATAACATAAAACTAGCAAAACAGCTGATGATGAGATAATTTTTAAACTGGAGTGTCATATAAATAGGTGTCTTCAAACTGACAGCTGTAATGCTTGCCATGTGCCACGGCCACTAGCCATAGCTAAAACCACAGCCACTAATTAAGCACCTCGTATCTTCAAAATCATCCCTGTTAAAGGATGCTTTATCTGGCGCATATAGTATTCTTGAGACCAAGCATTACAGCCTACCATTCATGTAATAAAAATAAAATACTTCAAACCATGTCCTTTGAGAAGTGCTACCACAATCTTCAACATATTTTTAAAATGCATTTAGTGGTTTTGGCTATATATTCAAGGCTTAGTTCATTCCAATTTTTTTTGAAAGACAAGGGTGGTAGAA
Organism: Edolisoma coerulescens; assembly: GCA_013397115.1. NCBI lineage: Eukaryota > Metazoa > Chordata > Aves > Passeriformes > Campephagidae > Edolisoma > Edolisoma coerulescens. Next base: position 415,006 of record VWZW01006556.1, read on the forward strand.
AGCTACACAAACGAGAGAAGTTTGTGCTCTCTGAAGACAATCAACTGCAGTTAAATACACATACATGTGTATTTTCATGTGCTGAAGCACAAACCCAGCCTGTCATCAATAGCAGAAGGATTGGTTCCCTAACCAAAACCCAACCCCCCCAGTGTTTTGTAACAGGAGTTACAACCCTATCCTTCCAGAAGACTTGCAATTATTAGACTTCTCTAGTAATTTAGGCACAGAACTTGAAAACAAATTTATGCAGTAAAAACATCCTGGTATCTGGAAGAAAAAGGAACCCACATCTAGATTAAAAACTTATGCCACTTCTCTTATGCCACCATTCATTTGCCCACATCTAGATATTCTGCTTATTTTGTGGCCCCTCAATATAAAACACACTGATAAAAAGGGATGAGGTTGAGCACAGGGCCCCGAGACACTGAGGGGCTGGAGATCTTGCCCTGAGGGGTGGCTGGGGGAGGGGGGCTGGTTCAGCCCAGGGAGGAGATGACCACAGAGAGGACCCATCACCTGCCTGCCAGTATGCATGAGAGGGTCACCAAGAGCCATGGGACTCTTCAGCCGTGCATGGCAGGCACAGCACAAGCTATGAGTTGAAATATGTTCCAGCATCCTACCACAAAAAACTATGTCACACAAGGCACTAACACAGCTTGCCCAAATTTGTTGTGCACTCTTTCTTCTTGGAAGATTTCAAAACTCTAGTGGACACAGTTCTGAGCAACCGGGATCTGAACTCAGCATCAGGTTTGTTTGAGACTCACTTCCACCCTGAGCTGCACTGTGACCCCCTTCTGTTTCATCTGGCCTTTGGAAGGCAAAAGAGGGATCTGCTCCTGGTTGAGGTCACCTGCAGCATTGCCCTGAGCTTGGCTACTCAATAGCATTGTGAAATACACCATTTCCTGGTTTAAAAGTTCTGAAGAGCAGACTTCATTTTCTCTTTCCTACAAATATGTAAACACAAGCATTACTTTTTCCTATTATATTTAAAGTCTTCAATAATACATTTCAATACCAAAACCAAACATCATCAGACTATACTTTAGTCAAGTTCTAACTTCTACCTGATGTCTACTTTTCATCAAGTACTAACATTTTCATACAGAACCTACCTTCTGAAACTTAGGGATTTCTCAATTTGAACCAAATACCTGAGAGATCAATAGCTTACAACTTTTTTTTAATGTAGGCAGCACTGACATCTTCCCACTGCCCGGCTTGGGATGTTCAGATCTGAGCAGTATTAACCAAACCCTTTCCTGACGTAGCCTCAAGTTCACCATACTGTGAATTACCTTCACGTCAGAGGCTTTACTGCCCGGCAACCCCACAGCCTCACTGAGGTTCCCCATGCTGCGGCCACAGGCTGTAAACAGCCCCCGGGGAATGCCTGTGTCCCCAAGAAGCCAGCATGCACTAGATAGTCATTACTCACGGGACACTTGGAACCACATTGGGGAGCAACAGCTACGGGGAGCACTGTGGCAGAATGCTGTCAAGCCCTTCTCTTTCATCTTCCTCCTCTACTACGTCCAGAAAAAGCGAGCACAGAACAAGCCCACTGCTGCAGAGGAGTAAAAGCCATTCACACACGCCAGCCGCCCCTAAGAGGCTGGTTTGGGCCAGGAAGCCTTCCCCTGCTCCGGGCACACGGCTGACTGTTACTTATTCACACGGGCGCTGCTGTTTGTCAACACGGCTCGGGCGCCGCTCCGCCAGCAGGCTGGGGCGAACGCGGGACGGGAAGGCGGCTGCGGGACACGCGCTTCCCTCCTCGGCAGAAAACCCCCTGGCCTCCAGCCGTGCCCGGCCCGCCGG
>VWZW01006556.1:416844-433648 GCA_013397115.1 Edolisoma coerulescens
CCGCCGCCCGCTCGGGTGTCGCGCTTACCGCGGGGCCGGGGACTCGAGGGGCGAGGCGGGCGGCGGGGTCCAGGCGGGAGCGGCACCGCCGTCCCCCCGGGGATGCTGCTCCTTCTTCTTCGGGCGCCAGTGGGGGAACGCGGGGCGCCGCTTGGGCGCGGCGGCGGCGGAGGGGCGGCGGCGGGGGGCGGCGGCCGCCCCCTCGGGCTCCGAGTCCTCCGACTCGCTGCGGCCGAAGAGGCGCTGGAAGCGGCCGCGCCGCGCCATGCCGGGCTCCGCGGGGCTGTGCGCGGCCGCGGGGATCTCCCGCCGGCAGCCGGGGCGGCAGCGGCAGCGGGGGGAGTGCGGCGCTCTCGGGCTCTCCGCGGGCATGGACGGGGCGGCGGTGGCAGCCGCCCGCCCCGGTGTATGCGTTTAATAAGGAGATTCCCTCCCTCCCTCCTTCCCTGCCCACCGCCGGACGCGTCGGTCCCTCCCCGCGGAGCGAGCCGCGCCGCGCCGCGGCAGGCGGGCTCCCCGCCGGTCGCACAGGAAGGGAGCGGCCCACGTGTGATCCGTGCCCAGGGTGCCCATTAGGGGCCATTATCTTGTTGTTGTTTTCTGCTCACCCTGAGGTGTGCCCCGCGCCCCGGACACTTGTGCAAGGCGCGGGGAAAGGCTGCGCGCCCGCCCGCACCGCGCCGGGGGCTCCGCATCCTCCCGCGGCCGCCCCCAGCCCCTCCTAATTTAAGGCGAAAAACATGAATAAAGAAAGTCAGCTGTACAGCCGAGGGGCTCAGGAGCCAGCATACCCCAAACCTTGCAGCGCTGCTTTTTGTCTCGGTGCCCGCCACATTAATTAATTAGCTGCTTATCCCTCTCCCTGGGAATAAATTGGCTCTGACCGCCCTGCTGGCTCGTTATCCCGCTGAGGAGGACGAGGAAGGGATTCCATAAGGAGGCAGAGCCGCTCCCGCGGGAAGGGTCAGGCTGAGACACCTTGCAGCGGGGAGGATGGTGTCAGGTCGGATCGTGACCAGCTCCTGCCAGGACTTGGCGATCCCATGTGTTCCTCGGTGCTTTTAGGAATCTTCTCTGAAATGACCCTGAGGTCCAGCTTTCCTTAGGAAACACTGTTGTGCGCCGACGGATACCGTCTGTCTCAAATTGCGTCTAACAAGCATGCATTTGTCTGATGTAAGGAGCTTTCAGGGTGCTTGTGGTTTTAGTTCTGATTTTTGCTTGCTACTGATGGGACATGGATGTTATAACTGTCTGCTAAAAATAATAAGATGACATAATAAAAATGTTGAAGTCTGTATTCTGGAAAAACTTTAAATTCGTCGTGCAATGGTCATAATCAGCCAATAATTGACAAACACTACATAAACTGATGGATATAAATTAATGCTTTTTTTTTATGGCAGGAGGAAAAGGATGTGAGCAGGGCAGGGGAACACAAAATACAAAGGAGTTGGCTGAACAGCTAAGTCTTACCTATGCTACTGTTTTACTCCAAACATATGTACACCTGTTAGGGGGCAGATGCAGTTCTTTTCTGAGTTGTAATTTATTTGGTTTGTGATGAACTAAACAGAATAACGTAAAAAGAAAGTGATTTTTCCCCAAAATTAAATGTATGTCATGCCAAAACTGGGCAGAACTGGAAAGAAAGATAATTTTACCCTCAGGAACTGCATAAGGGATTGAGAAAAAAAGTCAGTTTCACTAAAGCAATCTGTATAAGCATGAAAATCGTAGACTCACAAAACTCTTGAGGTGGGAAGGGACCTCTGAAGGTTGTCTAGTGCAGAGTCAGCAAGAGCAGGCTATTCAGGACCATATCCATTTGGATTTTTAAGTATTTCCAAGGACAGAGACAGACCTGATGGCGGGTAGATGCTGTCCTTGACCGATGGCTAGGAACAAAGCAGAAAGTCCTATCTGCTATATCTGGATAGGATTTTTGGACACTTGGTAGACACTGTAAAGATTCAAATAGCTATACTTCTTCTCTTATTTTAGCCTAAAATTAGTCCTTTCTATTTCCTTGACTAGAGAACCACAGCTGTCATAACCATGGCATTTTCTGACATTCACCATTGAAGAAGCCGGATAAATACATTACTAAGTCTGTGTGCTACATTTCCATTTAGGTGTCAGTTATAATTGGGATTCTGTTGTGCCAGAGCAAAGGTAAATTAATTGGTGTTGGTGAACCACTTCACCTAAACATTACTGGAGAGAAAGGAGTCTGGGCCACGGCAGTTGTGATGTGTCTTCTCCCTGCCACTCTACCCATTAGGTACCTTCAGTTCGTGGTAGACCAGGCAGATGAGGGTATGTTCAGCAGGCCTGTGCTACTTCATTCCAGACCAAAAAAAGGAGATGTGTTTGGCCTGAAAACATACAGTTTAAATGACAGAAGAGCAAAAAAGGGAGAAGTGCAAGGCACACATTTTTTCAAATCCTCTTAGATTATCTTGGCAGGGGCTAGATTAGCATTAGCACCAAAGAGTGCGTAGAAAACCTGCAGAGTTACATATCTCTCTGGAGAGACACATATAAGAAATGTGCATTCCACATAAGCCTTGAGGTATCTGACATTTGTGCTTGAGTGCTAACATGCCCTAAAAAATCCTGGTACACAAAAGTAAGTGAAGGGGTTTGGTTGTTAATATATTTCAAACTTTGGGCAAAATTAAAGTCTGATTGTTAAATATGGCAGTGTCAGAACAATGTGTGATTTTGATCCAAACAGATCTGTGGAGGCCCAGTACTTTTAGTTGTACATGACTGACGTAGAAGGTTTGGATCTCTTAATTCAGGAAACGCATTTTTAAGACCATTAGTTAAGGTAAGCATTTGTAAGAATTCGCCAGTCATTTAGGAAACTTTAAATGATGGTCATGTTTATGTCAGCAGCCAGTTTATGTCAGTTTAATCCAGGCACATGTAACAGAACAAGTCAGTCTAGCTTTATCTGAACCAACAGAATTTTGCAACAGTTCATAGTACTTCATACCTTAAAGGTGTTATGCAACAAATTATCCTTCCCCTGTTTGGTATCATTCCAGCATGGTGAAAAAGAAAATGATTGAGTATCTAGACTAGACTTTGCCACACTCAATATCCGTCTAGCTTCACTGCAACCTGTACGTGAGATTTAAAAAAAACCAAAAAAATCCCAAACCTGAAACATGCCAATATTGGAGTTACAAAGACAGTCTGGTAAATATAGACTCTATATCTTTGAGGTTATTACAGAAATCAACTAACACATGGGTTGAGATAAAACTATTTATTCAAATAATTGAATCTCCCTTTTTATTGTTTCAAAACAGAAACAATCACTGTTCTAATATAAATGTATTCCAATAGCTCTGAAACAAACAAACAAACCTCCAGTCTAAAGCCCATACACAAATTACAGAAAAACAGGAATGGATCATCATCAACTTTGTCATCAAATATTTTTTCTTCTTTTCCAATACAGTAGAGGTGTGAAATTTCCTTCAGAAATGGTACATGCATGCAAACATTTGAGATTCAGATAATTCACTGTAAGAATATATGAAGACTGCTTTGGATTCCCACACTTTGGATTTGGTGGAAAAAGAGCAATAAAGTACACAGGGGCCAAAATCCTGCCTGTGTCACACATAAAACACGTAAGTCCCAAACTATGGTCCTGAAATCCCACATTCATTTGACACCTAACCCTGCAGGCACTTAAATTCCAGGGTTGCCTCCCTGTTTGTCTTGAAAGTGCCCCAGGTACTTAGGGATTCACTTCCCCACATGCTCAGAGTTGCCTCAGTCTTCACAGGTCTGAGTGTCGGGTGCCTGCTTCTTGCCTAAGTCTAACAAGGAGCTAAAAACTAGGTATTGCTTGGCCTGACTCTCTGCTGGGACTCCCTGTGGTCGCATATTTGGATCTTATTTAATTCATGCAGTAACAGCAGACTCCATACAAAATGCCATCTTGGCTTCCATTTTTTTCTAGGTAGGAGTTCCAGGTGTGATGTAGAATTAGTGATGGAAATGGTAGCCTTAATTCAGGAATATCCTACCTACAAGAATATGTTCTATCTCACAGTCATATCACCACTAATGTTTGTTTTCTGGCCCAACAAGAGACTAGAGGTTCCCTGGCCACACCTGAAAAGAGGAATGAGTCCCACTCCATGCCTTGAAATAAAAAGGCATAAATTAATGTCCTCAGTAAATCATCAGACATGGCGGGATGTGGGTGATCACCCCTGGGGGTTAAAGACAGCCTGGAAAATGCAACTAAATATTACGGCCAGGAAAAGCCAAGGCTAGGAACAAATTAGTTCAGGAACGTAGCAGCCAGAACTGTAGCAAGAACAATATATAGGAAGCCAGGGAAGCAAAGAGACCCTTAAAACAAATAGCAGGGCAAACCCCTTAAAGGTAAGCAACTCCATGTCACTGGGAAAGACTTTGGAAAAATGGCAATAGCTTGACAGAGAGTAGGACTAAGGAATCTGGAAGCAAGAGACAGTGGTGTGAGCTTCAACCAAGAAGTAAATTTGGAAGTCAAGCATTTCTGGGATTGCCTTATGTACCTGGTAGGTGGGGCAAAACATCACTCAGGCTCAAAGGGCAATCATTATTGGCGTGCCAGTTGCCATGACTGGTCTGTCTGGCGGCCGCATGGCTGCATTGCCTGGGGGCACACACAGGGGAGCACACAGGCACTGCAGCTCAAGTAGATGGAAGCACCTCAGGCTCTGAGGACATTTTGGAGTGGGGGTGAATTTACATAACCTCATGCTCTGAATTTGTTCTTGTACACACTGTGTGACTACTTCAGGCAGCAATTTAGATTTGTGTGTTGGATGCTTTTGGTCTTATTTTAAGTTGCCTGGTTCCCATCATGGTTCAATTTGGGATCTTTGGTATTTAGGTTCATCTGTGAGCTAACACCTGTCTTGAAAGCATGCAATGCCCATCTCTTAGGTGCCAGTTATTGATCAGATAAGTCAAAAATAAATGTGACTCTTACCAGGGTCAAGATTTCACCTTCATTTTTCTGATAGCTTTGGCTTAATTTATAACCCAGTTATTCATGAATAGTTCTGCCAAACCCACTGATACTCTAAGATTTTTATTCTGTAAACTGAGTATTCCACAGCATATAGGTGTGGGTAGAATTTTTAATGGAAAATTAGAATGTTCAATTAATCAATTCAATATTAGCATGGTGTCTTATTCTTGTTTTTGCTGCAGAATGCCAAAAATTTGTCTGAGCCTTTGAGTTGCTTTTAGATTTGCATAGATGAAAAGTGTCATATAGACCTCCCTGCTACCCACACACCTCCTGTCAGCTACTCAAAGAAGAATCCTACAACTCATCTTTGGGCCTTTAAAGAGTCTTTTGCATTAGAATCCTACAGCTCAAGGGAAGAAAGCAAAATAAGTCATGTATATAATCCATGGGGTTTTGTAACTTCAATGCTCACCCATTAGAAGTGTCCCACAGTTAGGCCAAGGTGTAGCATGCAGTCTTTGACTTTAACATGAAATTTTACAGTGCTAACCAGAGCCATTGTAGGTTTTTTAGCATAGGAATGGACTACTTTTGCATCAGTTACTACCTCCACATAATACTCCCATTGTGATGCTAAGAGGGAGAGTGCCCTGTTTGGTTTCAATGCTAGGTTCAGCCCATAAGTCCAGGCAGATAGCCAAACAGATTTCAGTTATGAAATGTTCAGGAGTTCCCAGTGTTGAATATCCCTCTTATTCTCACTAATACATCCATGGCAGTAGTTTTCATTCCTTTGCAATCAGTTCACAGGAAAAAAAAAAAAAAAAAGAAGTCTCACAGAAAACATTTCTTTCAGGGGTTTTCTTCTCTGCTACCTGCCAAGTGCTTTTCTTTTTCTGTTAATGACAATCCAATGTTACTTTTCTTTAACGATAGCTATCTTTTATTGAAATGCAGTGTCAGTACAAAGCCAAGACAACACCTACAACTCACCTACAAATCACTGCCTTCTAGCTCTGAGTATCCAAGTATTTTGTTTTTCTGCCCACCTGTAAAAATGAACGTTTCCTCCGTGCATTTTACAACTTACAGTTCCTTCAAAGCTTTGGACTTACCAGTTTGCATAAAGAGTTAAAATAAAGATTCAGAGCCTGGTCTCAAACTGAGCACTAATACCTGTAAAACACTTTATGTGTGCTATGTCAGTGTTGGTTCAATATGGCATTTATTTGGCATCTGAGGTTTTTCAATAAGTAGTTTTTTTCCTCCCCGAAACTGTAAGAGGGGAAGATAAAATAGCTATGAGAAAACAGACTATATAACTAGTCTGAAACAAATGCTGTGAATGCTACTCAGAGGAGAGAATATTCCATGTTGCGGCTACTTTTTTTTCTTTCCCATCTTGGTGGGAAAGGAGGAGGGAGGTGGGACATGCTGCTTCTCATGGGAGCGGAATGCCACTGGTTGGCAGCATCATCAATGCTACTCTGTGCATGAGGGGCTCCAGCCTCCTCTGGAGTTTGATTAAAAGGGAAAAAAAAAGGATGTGAATTCTAGCACTCTGTTCTCCTGTAGTCACAATTTAAAGGTATACTAGTAAGACCATAAATTAATTCAATTAGAAAAACACCACAAATTAACATAATCATGAGCCATTAGGAATATAATACTGCCAAATTGTTAATTTACTGCTTAATATCAAGACTTGCTTGTGTTTTCCTGAGTAGATACAGCTTGGCTGAAATGTATATATTTCCAGGCTAATATTTTATGGCTTTGTTTCTCTTGCTTTCCAGCTTTGCACTGGTTAGTGTGCATAGTACTGCTACACTGACATGCTTGCCCAAAAGCAAAGCTATAGGTCATGTTCTTCTCTGGTCTAAATTTTTGATTATTACCTGGGTTGAAATTGATTTGTCACCTTAAAGAATAATTTTTAATTTGTTTGACTAAATCAGCAATGGCATTCTATTATATTTTCATCATATTCTCATGCAGATCTATCAGCCAGCATGGCTTAAGTTAGGATAGGATCTTTCTCTTTTAATTTTTAAGAAGGAAGGCAGAAACTAACAGGAAATTTAAAATTTATTATTTCATAGAGATTCTAGGTATATTACTAAATCAATAGCCCTGAAAATTAAACACATAATTACCAGTTATGTGTAATTGCTCATACTGCCTAACAGATGGGCTGGGAAATGGACAAACATGAAGGAAGGTGCTCTCTAACTTTAGCAATTTACAGTCTAAAGCCAATGTGCTAAAGAATGAAACGTAAGCACAGCTGATTAAATTGCTATGGGATATGAGCATCCTGTGACAAATCCAACAGCTATCCAGTCTTCTGTAACCTAGTTGGGTGCTAAAGAATCTGCAATTAAATATTAAGCTCACCAGATGTAATTAAAGCATAACTGTTCTTATGTATCTGCAGATAATACAGGAGCATTACTAGGAAATTGAAACTGTCTGTTCATAGTTATGTTTACCAGTAATTTCTTCCTCCTGTATATTACACAAGGTCTATAATATAGATCCTGTGAAAACCATCAGCCTCTGTGCAGCCATCAGCTCTGTCCTGTTTCCAGATGAATCTAAACCTTGCACTGTCCTATGAAAAGTTATCCAAAGAGGAGGTGTTGAAACAACCTGATGAAACAAACCAGTTATTGTGAGTCCCGGGGAGTAGAAGCACAAAGTGGTAGAGTTGTTCGTCAGCATTTGCTTTTCCCAGGATAACCAGTTGTGATTACAGAGAATAAGGGTGTAATGTTTAAAACAAACACGGAGAGTGACTGTGAGAATGTGGGTCAGTGAATTTCTACCATTAATAAACAATAATTAAGGAGTTATCTATCAGCTGTTCCACAAAAAGATAGATGAAGGAGAATGAGTAAGCTAAGCTGAGTCTTTATAAACATGCCCTTCCCAATAAGTTATCAAGGAAACTACACTATTATCAGTTCAGGAAAAAAAAAGACAAACAGAAAGAGTAAGAATAATCAATATAAGATGAAACAAGCAATGGACTTCCTTAAACTTCTCTAATAAGATTATTCTTATTTAAAAGACTTCCTTCTCCAGGGGCCAGAGTCAGACCAGCTGTCAGGAAGCTGATTGCTTGTCCTGGGCCCTGGTGTGGGACACTATGGAAGGACCAACAGTGTCTTAGGATTATTGCTATTTATTACTGCCTTTTCACTGTTACTGTGTACTTCTCCTTACCCATCTGGGTTGTTGCTGTCAAAAGAGGCCTGGAGCAGATCAAAGACAACTGCTGTGGTCTGAGCTGTGGTAAACGGCCAAGGTGGTGTTCCTCTTTGACCCTACCACTTAAGGATGTGGGCTCAATAGGATAGGACGTATTATGCAGATCAAAGCCAGTGTAGCTGGTGTCACAGGGAGAGCCTTTGGCTTCTGTGTCCATGGATTATCTTCTGGGAGTGAGGACTGGTGGGAAGTGATGGCACCAGCACAAGAAAGGCGAGAGCATCTTTCCCAATAGTCTTGCTGTTGAGAAAGGTTTCTAAGCAGGTTCATCAAAGTATGCAGATCAAAGCCTAAAAAGAAGTGGGAAGACAGGTTGAATTTAAGATGCTAAGGGAAGCAAGGAAGGTCCATAGCAAAGACCTGAACTTCAGGAGAATAGACTTCAGCTTGGTCAGGGAATAGGTCTGCAGGGATCACTGGGAAGCCAAGAAAGAAAAAAAGATTCAAATCAAATCTCCTTGAAGCACTAGAATGGCCCATTGTGATTGCACAAGAAGATGGGCAGATATGGCTGGAAGCCAGATTGGCTGAAGAGGGAAATCCTAGCTGAGCTCAGACATAGGAAGGATGCTACCAGGAAATCTAGCAGCATCACCCAGGTATTCAAGAGTTGAATTAGGAAAGGTACACAGCTGGGGTCAAAACCACCAAGGAACATAGAGGACAACAAGAAGAACTTCTACAGATAAGCAGCCCTGAAAGAAAGGTGAAGAAAAATGTAAGCTCGCTGCTAAATAGTGCAGGCAAGATGGAAAGGATGTAGTGACAAATTGCATAGAAATGACTGGAGTACTTAATGCCTTCTTTGCCTTGTTTTTTACTGTCAAGGTCAGGACTCTGAGCCTAGTAGCAAATTGTGGGGACTGATGCACTACCCATCCTACAGGAAGATCAAGTCAGGAAGAATTTAAGCATTTTTGGACATAGGACCAGAAAAGATGCATCCATAGAAGTTGAGACAGCTGATGTGTTTGTGAAGCTCCCTTCTGTCACCTTTAAAAGGCTGTGGCAACTGGGGAAACTCCCTAGTTCCTGGTTAAAGACAAGTATCACATCAGTATCTATAAAAAATCAAGAAGGAAGGTCTACAGCATGGTGATCTCCTAGGAAAAGGAAGGAACAAGTCCTCCACATTTCAGACACATGAAGGACGGAAGGATGACTGGAATCAGCCAGCAAAGATTTATCAAAGTTAAATCATCCTTGACCAACCTGATTGCCTTCTATGATGAAATGGCGGGCTCTGTGGATGAAAGGAGAGTAACAGATGTAGCTTATCTGAAGCAAGACTTTCAACACTGTCTTCTGTAGTGTACGGGTAGCTAAACTGAGGAGATGTGGACTGGATGAGTAGACTGCAAGCGTAGTGAAAAACTGGCTGGACTGCTGGGATTAGAGAGTAGTGGTTAATAATTCAAAGCGTATTGGATTTTCATGCCAAGGTTTTGGTAGCAGGGGGGCTACGGTGTTCTTTTATGGGAAGGTGCTGTAAACTTCCCCCATGTCCTACACAGCTAACACCAGCCAGCTCCAAGATGGACCCACCTCTGGCCAAGATCAAGACCATCAGCTATGGCAGAACCACCTCTGCGATAACAGATTTAAGAAGGGGAAAAGACCACTGCAGAAACAGCAGCAGAGGAGTGAGAAACGTGAGAGCAACAGCCCTGCAGACACCAAGGCCAATGGAGAAGGAGGGGAGGAGGTGCTCCAGGTGCCAGAACAGAGATTCCCCCATGGCCCCTGGTGCAGACCATGGTGAGGTAGGATGTCCCCCTGCAGCCCATGGAAGTCCATGGTGGAACAGCTATATCCACCTGCAGCCTGTGGAGGAGCCTATGCCAGAGCAGGTGAATGCCCAAAGGAGATTGTGGCCCTGTGGTCCGTCCATGCTGGAGCAGGTTTCTGACAGGACCTGTGGTCCCATGGAGAGGAGTCCATGCTGGAGCAGGATTGCTGGCAGGACTTGTGACCCTGTAGCAGACCCATGCTGGAGCAACCTATTCCTGAAGGACCACACCCCACGGAAGGGACCCACACAGGAGCAGTTCATGATAACTAGTGAGTGATCCCTCCCTGTCCTTATGTTGGCCCATGAGCCTCTCATTCTCTCTTCCCTGTCCAGCTGGGGAGCAGAGTGATAGAGTGGCTTTGGTGGGAACCTGGCGTCCAGCCACAGTCAACCCATCACAAAGCTTTGTAACATGTTCATCATTGACCTGGACAATGAGCTGGAGCACACACTTGTTGGGGATTTGGGTGATAAAAACTGGGCGGGGTGGAGTGATTGATATGCTGGAGGGCTGAGCTGTTACTCACAGGGATCTCAGCAAACAAGAGGATGGAAGAATTGTGGAGTTCAAGAGAGGCAAATGCAAACTCCTGTGTAAGCAGTGAAAATCAAGCATATACTGGGCTATGTTAGACATGGTGTGGCCAGCAGCTCAAGGGAAGTGATTTCCAGCAACCCTCCCCTCCCTCAGCACTGATGAGGCCACTGGTAATTATACCTCTTATGGAATAAGATAGACGTTAGGATTTTTACATTTTTCACCATCAACTCGAACACCCATTCTCTTTTACGTGCATCATATTCTTACTTTTTTCCCTGAGAAATCAGTGATTTAATAGCTAACTTGTATGACAAATGTTGTACAAATACAACCAAGAGGAAAAGAAAACCAGAAAAAACCACATCCAATATTGATTTTAAATTCACTAAAAGTCTTTGTAAATTTAGATTTCCATAACACACTTCATTAGTGGAGAAACAAAGATATATCAGAGCTTCAGAACTGGAGTTATCAGCATTTTAGTACTACAAAATTATCAAAGTGAATTTGGAATCACTGAGAAAAATTCTTTCCCTGGGTAAAACTACTGGAGATCATCCAGTCATACCAAAAACCCCCTTTGTCTACAATAGAGAAATCCTGTGTTTTTTTACAAATCAGTACTATTTCTTTTCAGAAATCTAACAAAAAACTGTAGTCTACGTCAGATGTAATAAGACACCTACATTTACTGAGAATAGAAAATTACTTTTCTGAAACTTTGATGACTTGGATGGGCAGGGAATCTGGGCTGGTGTCTCTGTGTTACACTTGGCACTGTGTTTATCCATTAACCTGTATGATATTTGGTACTTTATTGCAAGAGTAAGCCAGGTTTCATAATTTCGCGAATAGATTGTAACGAGGTTGTAACGAGTCTAACTCAGATGCCTGGAATTACACAGTGTAACACAGAAAAGGAATGAAGTCCTTATTGAAATGATTTTAATATAAAGCTGTACAGCAAGAAGTCTTCTTACCAAGGTATAAAAGATTACTCGTCAACAAACAGCAGTTAATTCTGGTTTCAGTTCTGGGAGTTCCCAGGTGCTGGGTGACACATGGGTGCTTAGTGTCTTCTTGTACTGAAGGCTGGGCTGCCTGTGTCTCAGCAGCTGACATTTCAATGGTATTAACAAGGTAGGTTATTGGTGAAATCTCTTCTTGCCTAAAAGTAAACAACCTAAAGGCTGTTCCAATTGCCAAACAGCACAGGTTTATTGTATTGTCTTCCTTCTACTTTTGTGTTACTTTCTGGCTGTGCTGTGATTCAGCACTAAGTTAGTGCTGGTCCTTGGTCATAAATGGCTAAATTTATGTATCAAACCTGTCCCATCCTGAGACAGTACTGACAAAGCCATTAACTTTTTTGTCAGTATTCCTGACAGAAAAAAGAGAAGCGTCAGGAATCATCACCCTACCATCTTTTGAACGCCCCTCTTTGATAAGTGAGAATGCTTGACAGAATAAGTATTACTTAATTAACATGCAGAGGGGTAAAAATTAAGTGAACAGTTGGCTGTTGGCATTGTCAATATATTAAAAAAGAAAGCTTATGATCTGATCTACATGCATAAGAAATCTCCATATGTACATACTGTGAAATTTTAAAAAGTGGTATTTCCCTTCGTCCGCACTAAGACCAAGATGTCTTCATGAATCTACAACAAAGTAGCAAACCCAAGAAATTTTGTTCAAGGTAAATAATAAGCAGCCTAGAACTAGGATTTCCTAATGTCCAGTCACTTGGCTTAGCAATAAAAGATTTTCTTGATAGTCTGAAATATGACTTTGGAATTTTTAGTTAGGACTAAAATAGGAAATGGGGGTTAGAAGTAGATGATTTTCAAGGTCCCTTTGCAATGCAAATTATTCTGTGATTCTATGAAATCAGCAAAGTAAAAAAGAGTTAACAACTGTGAGTGAAAACAAGGACAGTTGTCACCACACCTCAGTTATTTAGAGAAGAAAGAGTAAAAACCAGTGTAGAATATTTCCAAATATATTTGCTGTTACAGAAAACAAATATTAGTAGGTGAGGAGAGCATGAAAGGAGAATTACATCCAGATAAGAATGATTTTTTTGCTCCCACAAACTTCTAAATTAAAATTGTACCTGGAAAACATTAAGTGCCATCTTGTAGTATTTCCAGGAAGTTCTCAGATGAATGAATCAGCATCTCATGTAATTAATCAAATTAACTATTCACTGGGAGTAGGCAACAAAGAACTATTTAGCTAGATATAAATAGCAGCTTTATGAGTTTCATTTGACTCTTACTCACTGCTGCATGTTAAAAGATGTACATTAATGATTCTCACAATCTGGTTTTGTTTACACACTCAAAAGACAATAGCTAGAAAATTAAAGCACGTTTTGCTTTCTATTGAAAACTGTTAGGGAAGTGAAGGGAAAACAGCAATAGCGATTGCTGATCAGTTGCTAAAAAACCAACACTGGAACAGGTTAAGTTTCACATATCTGTGTGTTTTGCCAATCACTTAATGGAGTTGCTTTACAGAGAGAAGAGCCAGGACTGAATAACTGGAATCTTATGTATACACATTATATACTTACAAAGTATCCTTACTTTGTGGTATGTGTAGGTGACAGAAAATACCAATTCTATGAAAGCACCATTAAATTCATTCCATGTGATCAAAGCAATGAATAACAGTTATCCCAGTTCTAGCAAAATACAGAGGGAAATAGTATTTCATGTTTTATTTCAGGTGACTTTTCAGCAATCAAATGCTAGCATGATTTGCCTTTACCAATATGTTCTAACTTTGTACTTAACTCCTGCTTTGAGAAGGGGTGTTGGCCTGGATGTCAGGAAAGAACTCCAGAGGTCCCTTCCAATGTAAATTATACACAGATTCTGCTCACAAATCTTCATCTGCACTACCATTAAACAAAAACATAACTGCCCACAAATATGTAAAACATCTGTTCCATTTCTCTTATTTTTATTAGAATTGATGCATCTTTAATTATAATCTTGTTCTTTACAAGCATCTTCCCATTCCATATGTACTCAACAGGTATTTTGATTCAGGTGCCATTAGGCAATGACTCACTCTGTGGTGTCTGATGATGACGTTTAAAATGAGGGAATACTGCTTAAGGATCTTTGGAATTGGAAATATGTTTGTTGAGCTCTTCTCCTTCCAATTTAGACTGGTCCATTGTGCCAAGTGATGGTGCAACTTAAACCATTAGATAGCAATGTGGAAAACAATATGTCAAAGAGGTAATTCCCTTTTTATTGTATTTATTTTTGACATTACATCCTAGCAATTATTTTTAATGTTTGGATTCGGATTCTTTATTTGTAGTCATAATAACAGCAAAGCTGGTTTCACTTCAGTTTTAGTTTATTTTTTCAGTAGTCAATTATATCTCATGTGTTTATCTACAACCAACTTTGTCTCAGTAGCAGAGCCTCACTCACCTATAGAACTGTTGTCTTTAAAATCTCACATGGACTATGTATCTTGCTCTGTGTCTGGTAACTACATCAGCAGGATGTTTAAATAGGAAGATAATTTAAACAGCAAGTTATCTTACTTTATAACTTTACTTTATAACTTAACAGTTTTATTCTCTACCTGGCTTCTTGTATCTAGATCCAGCAAAAGACTTGGGTGCTTGATGGAGTTCAGTTTTCAGCCTATGAGGTGGAATCCATATGCCTGAGTCAGGTGCTTCTGTTCCTTATACTATACACGAGAGAAAAATGCAAAAGTAAATGTTTAATCTGTTTGGTAGTCATCATTAGGAATCAACAGAATGCTGATTACACAGTCTAGCTGGCCAATGTCGTGCTTCAAGAACTGTAGCAGTGGAGGTTAAGTAAGACCTCAGGAGGTGAGCACAGGCAGCATCAAGAAGTCACATCCCAACAGTATCACTGATAATAGCCTGCACACTCCTGCCTGCCTGTGAGAAAAAAAATCACCTGGCATTACATTTAGTGATGCTGCTACAACGATCAGTCAAACCCTTCAGCCTACAAACCCTACCAAAACCACCCTTTTCTATAGGAAAACTCTGAGGAGCTCATAGGAGGAAAGGGCAAAGACTAAACCCGTGGTTCTCCTTGATTTCCTGTAGGAACATCCATATTTACAAAGCTTTCTGAAAGTTTCCAAATCTTGTAACCAGGAAAAATCTTTGTAAAAATCTTGTTATTTTTTTTGTCTGTTCAGTCAGGGTTTTCTGTTTGTTTGTTTGTTTTTCCAGTGGTGCTGGCATCTCACAGCAGCTCCTCTGGCAGTGCATCTTCCCGAGACTGGTTTCAGCAGACCTGTAACAGCATTAAGGGGGTTCCTTGCAGAAACAGAGAAGCCTTTAGTAACGTGCAGTGCATCCAGGTTGGATGTCTCTGTAATTTTGGGATCAGTTCTGTGCAGATCTCCTGCCATTTCAGGTCTGCAAAACAGTCATTTCCACACCATCACACCAGTTAAAACTGTTGTGAGTGCACACACAATACTTATGGAGGAACCTCTCCCGTCCCACCATCATGCCCAACACATGCAAGGTGAGTGTACTTGCCCATATTCAGGAGAGTGAGGGAACTGTTCCCTTCAGAGCATAAAGCCCTTGCAATACCACACGTGCTCTGTGCCTTCTTTCCCTATCCTTGGGGTAGGCCATACCAAATACTAAGTTTTCTTCAAGTTTACAGCAGTTTACCTGCTTTTTAAACTAATGTGTCACAAAAAACTTCGGAGACAAGGCAAGGAAAGCTTCCTGGTGTATGTCCCAAATCACAAAAGTGCCACAGCTTAACTGTTTGCTTATAGAGCACTAGCAAAAGAGGTAGTTTTTTTATTAGGGCTCATGTTTGGAATACTATGTTTTATCGAAAAGAGGTCATCATAACAATCTTATTTAAACTGGGAAAAAAAAATGAGCCTTTCAGACTTTTCGAATCCTTCAGATGACTGAAAAAAATACTAGAGTTCTGCAAACGGTTGGATCTTTAACATACAAACTTATTAAAATACTTATTAAAATTTGGGTAAACCCCACCGAAAGTCCATAATAACTGCAGTTAGTTCCCGAATTCCCGAAGACTCCTTCAGCAGCCGTGGCCACTGCATGACATCTGGTGGCCACAAGGCAGCATGGCCAGAACGTGGCACTACTGAAACTGCAGCGTGAGCATTCGCTAAAACCACACCGTATCAGCTCTGCTCCAAACGTGCCAAAATTCCCGCTCGGAGATGTTTGCTGCAGTTGCACATCTCGCCAGGGAACAACCCACCTTTGACAACTGCTAGTGTGTAGCACCATAGGATACATATTTTCCTTGGAGTTATGATGTTCCCTGCCACGAGTGTTGTTCTTCCCCTGCACTCCTACAGTTGTAGGACATCAAGACGGGGATTTGCAGAGCGACAGAATTGTGGGAGATGTTCTTTGAAATGCAGAGGTGGCATTCACTTTGAACTTGCGCCTACTGAGCTGGTAAAAAACAATCCGGAATGATGCTTTGGTATCTAAGAGATGTCACTGGTGGCAACAGGTACTCCTCATCCTCCTGTGATCATGGTATAAAATCACAGCATTATAGAATATGAAAAGTTGGAAGGGATCTTAAATATTGTCTAGTCCCAATCTGCCCTGCCATGGGCGAGGACACCTCCCACTGCACCACATTGCTCAAGACCTTATCCAACCCGGCTTTGAACACTGCTAGGCTGGGGCATCCCTGAGCAACCTGTTCTAGTGCCTCACTACCCTCACAGTAAAGAATTTCTTCCTAATACCTTCCCTAAATTTCCCATCTTTCAGTTTGTACCCATTCGTCCTTGTCCTATCACTACAGTCCTTGACACAGAGTGCTTTTCTGGCTTCCCAGTAGGCCCCTTCAGATACTGGAAGGTTGCCATGAGGTCTCCACACAACCTTCTCTTCTCCAGGCTGAACAGCCCCAACTTTCTCAGCCTGTCTTTGTAGGGAAGGTGCTCCAGACCTCTTATCAACTTTGTGGCCTCCTCTGGACTTGCTCCATCTGTCACGGTGGATAAGATCTACTACAGAAAAAGTCACAGAATATTCTGAGTTGGAAAGGATCCATCGAGTCCAACTCCTGGCCCTGCACAGACACCCTATAAAGTCACACGATGTGCCTGAAAGCATTCTCCAAACGCTTCTTGAACTCTATGACTGCTTCCTTGGGGAAGCAGG
>VWZW01006556.1:436062-477551 GCA_013397115.1 Edolisoma coerulescens
TAGACAGACCCCGGCGGGGCTGGCCGGGCCCTGGACGCCCCCGGGTCTCAGCGCGGCGCTGGGCGATGCTGGGGCCCGTCCTGCGGCCTCGGTGACCCCCCGGGCCGGTCCCCGCCCCCGCTGGCGAGAGCCCGGCTCCTTTCGGTGTTCCCGCCCGCCCGTCTGCGGCCACGGGCTCTGCCGCTGGCACCGGGGCCTCGGGGTGCGGGAGCTGCCGGCTGGCTGCGGGGCCGTAACGGGAAAGGACCTTCTGGCTCTGCGGCTGGGGCGTGATGCAGCTTTAGGAAATGCTCATTTACATTTCACTCCTTATCCGCCGTGTGTTTGTAGTTGGGAACTTAATTCATCCCGTTCTTTGTATCAAATTTAATTTTGCCCCGGTGACAGCGTTGGTCAGCCTACGGGAACGTAGTTATGGGAGAACATTTAACAAGATGTATTTTATTTGCAGTCGTGCTGACTTGGTTTTTTTGGGGGGGGTGGTAACGAGTTACAGTTGTAGCTGAAGAAACAAGCTGATCTACATGCACTTCACTGTCCATTGGAAGAATGACAGATGACAAAGATGTACTTCGAGATGTGTGGTTTGGGAGAATACCGACCTGTTTCACTCTGTATCAGGATGAGATAACTGAAAGAGAAGCTGAACCCTACTATGTGAGTATGACAAAGGTAGTCAGATAGTCCAGTGCCGTGGTTATGTTTGTTTCCTTCATTCTCATCACGTGTACAACTGCATGTTGTGAAAAAACCCAACTTTTTTTCTTACTGTTCCTGGTAGCTTCTGAAAGTAGACGTATAAACATGCTGTGTGATTTTGTCTTTCTTTACAGCAGATTGAAAACTTCAGGCTTGTTTCACTAGTGAGAGAAACTTATCACAGATAATTAAGATCTTTGAAAAAATTCTGAGAAAGTCAACGCGTGACTAGGTAAAGGAGGAGGCTGTATGTGAGTTTGTATGTTCTTGGATAATGAACAGTTGCAGGGAGAGAACTTCTATGTTAATGCAGAAATAATTTAGTCAGAGACTTATGAACCCTTAAACATTAAGGTTGGTTATCTGTGTAACACAAACTCATAATGAACACTGTCTCCGTGGATGATTTCTGCTCATTTTCTTTTCTTTAAATGCCAGCAGCCATGAGAGATCTAGCTCAGAAGTAAGACAAGCTACTCAGAGCGCTGCCTGAACAGGATTCCTAGCTGATGATAAAAAAAAAGATGATGGATGTATTTGAGTTGTACCATGGAAGTGCCTTCTATAATGATGTATTTATTTATAGTGTTCTCATCAGTTTTCATTCTTTCAGCACCTAATAGACATGTAATTGAGAAAGAATGTTAGCTGATTCAGTGAAATGCAAATTTGAAATTTAACAAGTATATGGGAGGGAAATCTTGAACTTTTAATTTTTATGGGATTCTGAAATTCTTAAGTCTTATCATATCCCATTCCACACTGGATAGAAGTTTTTTTTTCTGTGTTCAATAGCATCTTTGTGTCATCAGTTTCTGATTTGCATGTGTTGTTTTGAAACATAATAAACTATTAGTGCTTTTTGTTCAGTAACAATAGTGCTCATCTTTGGATATTTTAGTTTCATCACTGGTAAAAGATAAGCACCTTACTTAATATTTGTTGACCTATTGCCAAATACATCTAAGCTACCTAAGAGTCTCAGACTTTAAATTATACATATGCGTTAAAATATGTTTGCATACTTTGTGTAAGAGCTACACAAAAGGTGTGAGTTTAAGTTTAGAGGCACGTAGCCTTGCTCTGTTTAACATTGGCATGGAAACCATGAAACCACGTTATCCTTGTAGTGTGGCCAGCTTTTTAAGTCCAGTAGATGGTTTTAAGGTCGTAGGATTTCTTTTATTTACTCCATGTAAAGTGTGCACAAAAATTCTCAATGCTTAATTCTTTCTTTCTGTGAAACCTGGTTACTCACAGATGACAGTTCTAAAATTTTAGCTTCTTCATTTTTCAGTTAATGTTGGAGCTAATAATACAGCTTTGCATCTTTGGAGGGACCAAGGATTTATAACAGTATAAGGCAGAGTAGCAATCAAGGTTTTCAATCGTGGTATGGCTCTGATGGTTTCAGAGTGTCTCTGCATTAATAGTTTTGTTCAGATCTGGAGTGCATTTGAAATAAGTCTTCATCCTTTCCACTTCCCGTGCCCAGGCTGGCACCACAGAGCAGTCAGATAGCCCACTGGCCGAATCATTTTCACGTGAAGCTGAAGCAGCAGATGGGCTTCAGCTGCTAGTGGACATTTGATGTATGGGAGCAAACTTGAGCTAAATCAAAGTAAAAGAACATCAAACCCCGTAAAATCATGGGTAAAGTAGAAAAGTATATGTAGTTAACATTTCCAGCCCTTGACATCAGCTCTTCAGGTTTGCATGTCTCCTCTTGTTAGTATAGATATAACCTCTGTATTCCAGACTGTCTTTCATATATGCATGGGAAGGAAATACTGGCAGCATTAAGTTGAAAGAGGATAAAGGATTCTGCTCTGAGGAACTTGCTTTATGAAGGATGACATAGACTTGGAGGGTGAGGGGTTAGAAAAACAACCCAGAGTCTGTGGGATGGATTTCGGTTTGTTGTGAGTGGTGTGACAGGGGAGCCCTGTCTGTCAGATGGGTTAGTGCAGCACAGGAGTGATGCATGTGTGTATCACCTGGCACTGCATGGGGGTAGGACAAGTAATTTAAAATTAACTTGTCTATCTTTTGGGAAGAGTAGTGACATAAAGACAGGCAGCTCTGGTAAAACACTGTCCTGGGTCTTACTATAGTTAAATCAGGTAGGTTTCTGCAGTTACACTAGAAATTGATACACAATTTTCTTTGGAGCGTTTCATACAGATGCTTATGTTTTGAGTGGCAATGTATTTAGGAACAGTTAGGTTGAACTACTTTTGTTGCTGATTTCTCTTAAAATTGTTATGCATTGTATTTTAAAATTATATACTGTTTGCCTCTTGGTGCAAGCAACACTTAGAAAGAAAAGAATGAAAGAAGTATACAGGAAGCAGAGACTCATTGGCTGAGACTTGTCAGGTGTCTAAAGAACAAAATTACAGCAGGATACAGTCTTAGAATGCTGCTGTGCCCAAGGGACTGGTCTTTAACAGGACCACTCTTTAGCTTGCTCGATGTCAAAAGTATTATTTTGTTAAGATGTCTGTAAGAGTGAACAATGTGAAGCCATTCTATGTTAGGATGCTTTGTTTCATCTTCCTCAATACTTTAGTGATCAGACCAGTCCAGTTCCAGTTAAATCTGTAATTTTTCTGTTTTAGTGCTTTGCATGTAATAATACTGTGTGCTCCGCAACAAAACCTGCGGAGATACCTGGAGAGGTACTCTTTTTACACAAAGTTATATTGCAAGTGGTTATGTAGGCATTCGGAGTTCTTTGTATTTCATTTAACCTCCTGGTTAATAAAAAAACATTCTTGGTTATTGTGATTAAATACTGTAGCAATACACAATATGCAAAAGGAAGGTGTTGTGGTTTGTGTCATTTTTGGGGATGGCATTTAGGGATGGCTGCGAGGATTTATTCTGCTTGGTGATGTATTTGGAGATTTACTTTTCTTAATTTAATGAAGAGAACTCATGATCTTATTTGTTATCTTTCAGTGGGTGGGGAAGGGATGTTAAAAGGAGTAGCAAAGTGAAAATGTATTAAAACTGCTTTTAAAGATCCCACTTAACAGATTTAGTATACTTGTAAATCTCTAAGATAATTAAAGCTAGAAAAGTGGTAGAACTGGATCCTTTCATTTCTCCCACTGAAGGGGAAAATTATAGCAAGGTAAAAGAAGTGGGGAGACCAAACAAAGAGTTCAGTAGGTTCTAGAAATGCTCAGCATCTCTGAAAAACAGGTAGTCCCTCTTAACCTGATTAACTGTTGGGTTTTGTACAGTTGTGCAGTTTTTGTTGAGGCCTTTTGGGAGTGCTGACCATGTTATGTTAAATTCAGTTAAATGCCGTTTGGCTATTGTCTTTGATCTCTATTTGTGTTGAAGTAGAAACTGGGTTGTTCTTTCACAATACAAACTGAAGTAGAATATTTTACAGAGGAAGTTATGCAGTTTAAAGGGTTATGTGAAACACTGTTGCAATAAATAATGCTTTAATATATTTATCAATTCCAGCATGACTGTGCTACATGCAACATGCTGAAAATTGGCTTTTGTAAGAGTCCTAGAAAGTCTTATCAGAGTACACCAGCATTAATTTAATTGTACATATCATGCAGAAATAACATTAAATTATTACCAAAAATATGTAGGTTTGATTGGTACAGCCTGGACTGTATTGTCTCAAGAACAATCAGTGAAGATATGTGGACTTAGATAAATAAAGGATAAGCTTATGTTGTCATTCAAGTCATTAAAGTACCAAACAATTCTCACTTGAGTGTGTACATAGCTTCATTGAATTTATTGAGTTTGTTTGCCTTTTAAAAATGAAGGCTATGTTTTGATTACACTGCTCCCGTGAAACAAAGTAGGAACAATGTGATGATGGTAGTAAAAGCAGGAGTTGGAAAAAGAAAACCATATGGTACATGAAAAATGGAGTGTTAACTGATGGGATGACTGTGATAGTGGTGAGACTTGGCCTTATGTAATTTTATATAATTGTAAAATTTAGCTGTGTCACAGATGTAACCTAATGTGGCATTATCAAAAAGATGAATCTGTTATTCCAGGAACTTGATGTATTCTCCATACTTCTTTATGAGTTGGGTATTTACAAATTGTGGTATCATGGCCAAAATATTATCTAATTTATATATCCAAGTATGGTCTAATTATTGGAGAAATTCTGGAAGAATGTTGCAGCAGAGATCAAGTTTTCTGTCAAGCAAAATATATCCTTACATGATTTGGGATGTCTGTACCACAGACATTCACTTAGGGCCTGGCATTATTCATATACTATAAAGAAAATACTTTAAGAAACTGGTTGTGAGGAACACTGGAAAACAAATGTTTCTCTAAACATAAAAAATATAATCTATATATACCTTAGGCCCATCTTTTTTATTACTAATTATGAAGCAAAACTTTACAGGATGAATACTATTAATTTAAAACATCTGCTCTAAAGTGAATTGATATTTTACAGGGAGGTTAATCTTTACTCTTTGAGACACTGAAAAGCATTGTTTGTTAATGCTTATGGATTGATTTATCTCTAGTAAATGTGCCACACAGTCATCAGTCAATGCACTGATTGCTACAGAGTGCTTAACCACTCCTACTGGGCATGAGACTTTAAAAAAAAAGATGGTGGGGAAGATATTGCAAATAAAAATAGCACAGTGTTCTGATTTGGGTAGGATACACTTGAGAAAAGAAGATAGTATATGCCAAAGCTTTAAGAAGGTGTCTTGTTTCAACTAATAAAATATCTACAGTTTTCTTTCTGATTTTAGTTGCTGGGTGAAGGTTAAATAGTGGAAGAGTAGTAGTCTTGACTAATAGGTTGAATTGGCAAACCCAGTGCAAAGAAAATGAGAATCGCCGGCTATTGGAAGTACAAAACACTTGGAAACCAAACCCTAAAGCATCTAGTTTTCGTTCTTTTTTTTTTCCTTGGGTAGGAATTTCCATTTTGAAATAATAGCTGATACACAGTTGCTCATTCTTTTCAATAAGAAGTTAGAATGTCTTATGTGTTCATATGAAAAAGGTTTAAAACTTCGTTATTTAAATACGGAAAAGCAGAAATTGAATTCCGCTGTTCTCCCTCTCACCCCACTGAAAGAATCAAGAACTTAACGTTTTACTTTTCTTTGTGTTAATATATTGGATATTGCATATATTCTGCATCTTCTGAGTACACCCTTTTATAGCCTTTCATTGACCATTAGTAAGTAAACTGTCTAAAAGACCTCTTACCTTAAAAAGGGGAAAAAGAGAATGTTAACTGAATTTTGATTGTGAAAATGCATACTTGTTACAGATTTTTACTAGTTTAGTGTATTTTATTTACACTTAAAGCTTCTATAATTTTTTTTTCAGTTGCTTTTGCCAAGGATAAGCTACTTGACACTGGTAACAGACAAAGTGAAGAAACACTTTCAGAAAGTTATGAGACAAGAGGAAGTTAGTGAAATATGGTTTGAATATGAAGGTACACCACTGAAATGGTGAGTTTATTGAACTTTGTACTTTATGCAGTTTATCATTTAGAGAGTTCCCAGGTTCAGCACAGTGTCAGTAGTTTTCCTAAAGTAATCACTCCCTTGGGTTTCAAAGGTGGCAGAAGAGGAGGAGGGTAAGAAATGCATATTTTCTGGGAAAAACAAAAGAAGGTTTAATGTTGAACATGTTTTTTTTATTATGCTGCTTGAATTTCTACTGTATGTGTAAGACAGAGGTGTTGTGCTGCACTTACTGGTTTTGTTCTAGTTGTTACCATAATTCAGAATGCCTGTGGTTTTGGCTTTACAGTTGCTTGCACTAGAATTGCCAAATAAATTTTTCTTTAACGTATTCCACCCTCCTAAAAGATGTCTAATAACACAGATAGGAAGCAATGTTTCTGGAGTCTGAATGCAAATAGCTTATATGCTTGAAGGTAATAAAACATGCTTGAAGGTAATAAAACATGAGTAGCCTTCACTTTTCACTGGTTTGATATGTGCTTGCACTGTAAAACAATCTAATATTGATCTGCAAGCATTTGTTGAATTCAATTAGTTCAACTTTACTGAACTAATTGCTGTTGATTCTGTTTTTAGTCTGTCCTATAGTCTATTAAAACTATCTTCTTTTGGGGTTTTAGTTTGTTTTTGTTTTTTTTTTTTTTTTGTGAGAGGTTAGGGACTTGGACTGACATTGTTTCATTTAATTAATTTTCATAAATACTGTTCATCAGATTTTCTACTTCTTCTGCTGTTAAGTGTTTTAAAGAAAATACTTTGAGAACTGCAGTGTTTGCTAGTTCTGTATAGATTGCATCAGCTCTTCACAAGGTATTTAGTATTTTGAATGATGAAGAGATTTTAATCTCTTTTTATTTCTTGTATCATCATAGGAAAGAAAACTAGTGATTTTTTTATGTTACTGAACCTGGATTGTCTTGTGATTAGCAAGATCACATCATGGAGTCCTTGTAGACTTGGTGATGCAATAGATCTCTTCTAGTCTTTTGTTTCTTTGAGACTGACCTAGTGTAAAACTTGAAAATATGTAAATAGAAACCCTGCTTAAACTGTTATTATAACTGACTGGCAAAACCAGCTTTAGATGTCTATTTAAATTACATGGAATTTAACAAGAAATGGTTTCTTATGTGCTATAGTAACGTTGAGTCATGCTTAGTACCTAAATAAACAGCAAGGTACCACATTTATCCCAGTGTGTTCATAATCCCAGGTAAATATTGGGAGGAAACTTGTTTTCAATGAAGTTGTAACAAGAAAGGAAAGAGAGGCTTTGTAGTTCAACCAGAAATAGATCCATATTTTCTGTAAGTTTTCAAATACCATGATGTTTAAACTAGAATTAAAAAAAACAAACTGTAGAATATAGATGTAGAGTAAAAATATAACTTGTAATTCTAAAATTAAGTGAAGA
The DNA here is from genome assembly GCA_013397115.1 of Edolisoma coerulescens. Lineage (NCBI taxonomy): Eukaryota > Metazoa > Chordata > Aves > Passeriformes > Campephagidae > Edolisoma > Edolisoma coerulescens. The sequence goes on from VWZW01006556.1 coordinate 443,683, forward strand.
GTTATTAAATTCATTGAATGTAGGAATGAAAATAAATGGTGTAATGATGATCTGCTAATTAAGCCTCTCATCTTTCAGAAAAACTAAGCATATTCTGCTAGGAACAGCTCCACTGATTTCAATGGAACTGCTTTTCTAAGGAAAGTGCTATTTGTAAACCAGTATTTTAGGAGAATGGTAATCCCATAAAGAGCTGAAGCTTCTTCTGGGGAAGACCCAAACACCAGAGCTGAGAATTAGATTGAGCTAGTAGTTGGTGGAGAAAGAATAGTGAGCATTAATGTTTAATCTTTTTAGCTATGACTTGTGCATTCAGAATCAAATAGAACTTGTTAATAATATTGTTTATCTTAATTATTTACTTTGCACTGTGAGGTCTTATTGCTTGCAGTCTTTGCAGTTTCATACCTAGTTGGGATGAAGTCTATTTCTGTTCAGATGCTGCTCTTCCGTTTTCCAGTGAGATTTTGGAGGAAATCTGAAACGTCGTTTCAACTTCAGGCTCTGCAGTGCATGGGTCAAGTTCTTCAAGGAGAATGAAGCTCTCCAGGCCTGGAGTTACAGGAGTGGGGGTTCTTTCTCCCACTGAGAGTGTTGGGACAGGGGAAAATGGTTTCTTTGCCTGCAGGAGGTGTGTGCTGGGGGAGGGTCTGTGTCACCAAGGCAAGAAGTTTCAGGAAGAGGTTATCAGACTGTGCAGCATTAGAGACTACAGAAGGAAATGGATCAAGCCTCAGGCCATCCTGCAGCTGCAGGAGACTAAACCTACAACCACACTGAAGGAGATGCAGGCAAAGACTATGATCACTGGATTAGAAAACAGTCTCCTAAGATTTGGAAGAGCTGGAAGTTTATGACTTCTCGCAGTAGGAGGAATGTTCCTTCTATGCTTGCATTTCTGTAAGTACAGCGTAGGTGCAGTGCTCTGGCTGCAGGTAAAGGACTGAAAGTGTTGTCCAGTGATCCATCTGATGTGGCTGAGCCTGAACTGTGCAGGGGCACCAGGAGGAAATGAAAAATTAAGTTAAAAGTCTGTATTCTGCTTACTGTCCTTTCTCCAGGATTTTTAACTCTACCTTTTCATGGTCACGGCAGCTAAAGCTGCCACTGATTATCACATCCAGAACTCTTTTGTCTTAATAATAAGTAAGAGATTCAGCTGTGGGTTATCTCCATTCATCCAGTGTCTGTATCAAGAAATCTTGACTACTTATGTTCCACTGTGTTGCTTTTCCAGCAGATGTCAGAGATTAACAGGAACCAGGGTCTGTGATGTAGACACTTACTGAGTCGTTTAAAGAAGACTTTATCTATTTTCTCACCTGGATTGCATGATCTGTTGCTCTTACTAGTCCCTCCTCTGTTCCTGAATCACAAGAACTCAACCAACCCGTTGTCTGTCCCAATAAGTTTTGTACATCTAAGCTGCTCCCTCACATGGAAGACAACCCTCTGCCCGCATCTGCCCTGCGTGCCTTTACTAAGCAGCTTATGTCTGTCCTTCCACAGCAGTATTCCAGTTGTGCAAGCTGTCTCACTGTACCTCAGGTGGCCCAACACTCTCACAGTAATGTCATGGCATGTGCAATGCTAGTTTTTCCTACTTGTTTCCCAAGCTGTGTGTACTTACATAGATACTTGTGGTGGCTCTCTTCTACCTTCTTTTACCACTTTGACATCTCCCTTGTAGCTGTCACCTTTCACCACTTGCTATCCACTCATGTCCATTAATTTCTATTCATCTGTGGGTTGTTATTCACACTCCTGTTGTTTATGGTCTAAAGCTCTCACCAGGCTGGGCAACCTGAAGGCAAAGATACTTTTGTCTGACTTAGGTGGATTCCATCTCTCCCTAGTAGTCCATTATCCCCAAAGAGTGTCCTGTGTCTGTGAAAGCCAAGTCCTTGTTGTTGCACCAGCTGCACAACCAACTCTTGACCTGCAGACACCTCTCTGAACCAGTCTCCTTTAATGGCAAAATTGTGGAGATGCCTCCTTGCCCCTAGAACTTGTATTGTTTACTTTTGATACACTCAGGAGTTCCTTTGCAGCACTTAAAATTTGTGCGCATGTGGGTAAACAGCAAGGACTAATAATCCAGAGGACAACTTTGCCAGTCTGCAACTTTTTAACAAGCAGCAAAACTCTGCAGGTTATCAAGTGGAGTTGGCAGATGGGGCTCTCTCCCCCATAGGATAGAGTCTCCTAGTGCTATGACTGCTTCCTCTGGCTGTGGATGTGCTGTTCAGACAGCTCTGATGCTTCCTCAGAACTTCCAGCCTCTTGTCTGCCACTGAAGCACTGCCAATGGTTGGCGAAGGCCTGCCCTCTCTTGGCCAGAGGTTAAGGAAACTTTTCTGTCTGACCATCCAGGAGCTGCTCTGGCAGTCATACACTCACACCTGAGCTGGGACCGAGGCCCCTTTGCAGCAGGCAGCTCCAGGGAGCTGATGGGTGCCTCGCTTGACTCCCTACACACCCCACACAGTCAGACAAGATTTCCTTACCCACCTGACCCTTGGTTTCCCGTAGCAGAGCCTCAGGCATCTGGATCCTTAAAAGACCTTAATCATGGTACAACAACAGAGTAACAGCTTGAGCTCGTGCCCCTGGGCAGGGACCCCAAACCCAGGAACCCATGTGCNCCCCGTGTCCGTGCCTGTGCAAAGGGTCAGCACCAGTTCCTATCCTCTTGTCTGGGGCTTCCATCTCCCAGAGCTCAACCTGCAGCTCCCTCTGCAGCTGCACACTGAGCTCCTGGCACTGAATGGATTCCTCAACACCAGAGTTCATACAACTCTGGTCTTCCCCATCCTGTGAGTCCCCACTGACCTCTCCAATGACTGCTGACTGTTTCTCTCCAGATTCTCATCTCTGTGAGATCTTGGTGAAGATGATTAATCTCTTTATCTTCCCTGATGCTGTGCAGCTCCCTGACCTCCTGCTGCTCCTTAACTTGGTGACATAGCTCCTCACTAATGTGCACCGCCTCTAGGCAAGGACATTTCCTCTGCTCGTCCCAACCCTCAGGAGAAGTCCCAAGCTCTCCTGCCAGCTTGAAACCTGGAGAGCTGCAGCCTTTCTCAGGAGCCCTCCCTGAGTGATGCCACTCTGCTGGAGTAGTTTCTTCAGCAGATTCTAGGGGATGACACCTGCAGCTTGTTTCCATCCTGTCTGAGCACTTGCACGTGGCTTTCAGTGGAGTTTTTGTCCCATTTGTGTGGGTTGTGTTCTAGCCCTGGTAATTGTATAGGTGCCTCTCTAGTACCAACTGGGGGGATGCTTGACCCTTCCTGTTCATAAATTAGCAGAAGGCATAAGGTCAAAGCGCCATTTGATCAGGCATCTGTCAATTCTGCAAAGCACAGGGATTTTACAGAAGAAATTTGATTACATGAACTTCACTTTGTCATCTAAACTGATTAGAAAACACAGGTGTAGGCCAAGACCTGATGCAGGAGTTTTTGTGTGGGTTTTTTGCTTTGGTTTTCTTAGTTATCTGTTTTGTTGTATAAAGTGAAAGTAACTGGAAGTCATTGTTCATGTTGAAAATTTGTGTTCATCTAAATATCAAATCTAATTTTTGTTACTTAACTTACCTGGAAAACCACTCCTTCACGGAACTCTTGCTGAATCCCTGTAAAGTATTTAGGACATGATTGACAGTAGTAAAAAATCTTTGTGGTAAAAACTTGAGCATTAGCAGTGAATCAGGATAAATCTGGATATGCATTCTCTTTATTCTTTATTCTCAGGTAAGCTCAGGAATTGTAGTAATTTTTTTTTTTTGTTTTATTTTGCTGTTGTGGTGAATTTGTCTTAGCTTTGGGGTGGCTCACCCATAGAGGGTGCTAAAGCACTGTTGTGTGAGAGTTTCACCGATCTGGAAAATGGCTTGGCACAGGTGCTGTTAAAGCAACGCTCTCGGTTAGTGCTCTTGGGACTTTCAAAACTTACGTATGTGCTTGGCTCTGTGACCTGTGATCAGTCCCATTTAATTCAATGAGACTACTGAGTTTACAGTTCAGCGTGTGTTTCTCTCTTTGTAGGATGGAAAGCTAGTAAGGCTCTTTGGGTTATGATTATTGAAAGATAAGAGAATGGGTCTTGGTATGCTGAATGTAAAAAAATATATATTTTATTAAAAGTCTTGCCAATGTCTGTGTGTGAGAAAACTGAAGAAAGAGCTTTTTTTACAGTGCCTGTGGAGGTTTTGTGTGTGTGATGTATATTCCATATACTGCTGCGGGCTGTATATACTAATGAATTTAAAGGAGAGAAGGCTATGAGACAGAAGTGAATATTTGTTGGAAGCAAGCTTTTTTTGTGTAACTGCTTTAATCTAGAATACCATTGAAATACAAAACTCCAAATAATTTTTTCCTCCCCTTTCATACTTTTTAATTTGATAGCAAAGATACAGAGTTGGTCTTGATCTATCCTCTTTCAGCCCTTTTTACAGATATGTAATTTTTTCACTTTTCTACTTATTCTCTACATTGACATATCAGGCATGTAGGAGAGGGGGTGTTAAGGGTCAGTGTGGTATAAACCCAGGACATTCAAGCTTCTGAAAGCATGCGTGCTTTTCTGTCAGACCAGCTATTCCTGGTCTGATGCTTTTTAACTAAAAGTGCTGTTTTGGGAGGTTCCACAAAGCAGCTGTAGGCCACTTAAGGCTGTTGCAAAAGTGTCAGTGTTTTGTTGGCACAGCTTGGAGACCACTGGTTTAGATATTGAACATGTAAATTCCAGACTTGATTCTGCCTGTCAGTCATTTAAACTTGCCTGTATAACTTTTCAAAGTAAGCAATAAAGAATGCCTGTTGTGGGAGTCAAACAGCTATTTTTTGTGTGTGTGTGTGTAAATGCAGGTATGTTAACTGTGATATGTAGAATTAAATGCACAAGTTCTATATTCAATTAATATCTCATCATTTTTAGGCATTACCCAATTGGCTTACTGTTTGATCTCCATGCATCAAATACAGCCCTTCCTTGGAGCATCACAGTGCATTTCAAGGTAAAACTGACACAGACCCTTTTTTAAGAACGTATGAGCATGGGATTGCATGACATCTAGAAGCTAGGAAAAGGTTTTATAACTATTTTGTAAAACAAGTGAGTGGTATGATTTGAAAGGGAGAATATTCATCGTTCAGGAAGCATATAAAGGTTTCTGTAAATCTGCAGCTATTTTCCATGAGATTGTCCATCCATGAGATTTTTGAGATTCCTTAGAAAATTATTCTATTATAATTTCAAAATCCAAGATTGTTTTTCAAGATAAGTTATGAGACTTATGGTGTAAGAGAAGAACTTTCTATAATGTTCTTAATTCAATCGGCTTGAGTTAGATGAGCGTGGATATGAGATGCTGTAGAAGTCCTTGAAGTCAGGAATGCTGTTGTACTTACTGTTGGTCCCTTTTAGAGAACTGAGTGAAATGAGTTTGGTCTTATGACAGCTTACTCACAGGAGACACATTATTTTGATTATGCATTGTAAAACCATAACGTATGACTTAATAGCACTACTGATCTTTGCTCAGAAGGGTACTTGAGCAGGGTTGGCTTTGGTGCAGGATCCTTGCATGCCCTGAAATGCTTTGAGACAATAATTCCACGTATGTTTTGAAGTCAAAAGCACAACTACAAATCATGATATTTAACTTTGAAATGTTAATTTCTCCATTGTAAAAGAAACAGTGCAATAGGAAAGCTGATCTGCAGGACAATGCTACATTAATAGGCTTGACTTTAGTGTCTGAGAGATTTGAGTGAAATGAAAAGCATATTGGGAAGCAGTTGTGTTGAATGTTTTCATTGAAACAATTCTCGAAGGTGTGTTAAAAAAGCTTTTTCTAACACTAATCTGATTCTTTTTGAAAGTGTACACTGAAACCATACAATCTTATGATATGTATTTCTATATGTTGAAACTTCTAAAATGACTGACTTAATGGATCTGAAGTTGGGGATGTTTTTGAAACCATTGTAATTGCTACACTTGTCTGATAAATGTCAGAGACTTGGGATGAGGAAACTTCCAGAATGTTCTGAAGAAAATGTAGGGCGTCTAGTTTCATAAATCATGGTTTAATTGTTATGTTCTGAGAGCTCTGGGATATTAACAGTGGCAGTGTGTGGATGTTGCCATCACAAAGTAGAGGCATCTTGAGAATTGAGTTGCAGCACCACAGTACTTTTTAATTTCATGCAGCAACATAAATTTGACTTTAATGTCCTTCTGTTGCTGCTTGCCAAAAGATCAGCTACTTTGAGTTTTTCTCAAACACGTACATTAAAGATCAGCACAAATAAATAACTGCCAAGGCAGTATTATTTTAAAAGTTGATGTAATTTAGTAATATAATACTGTGGAGTTAGCACCTGCATAATCTCTCTTCCTATTTTGATGTAATCTGAAAGGTTGTTTAAATAAAACCCCTCTGAATCCTTAAAGTCAAAACATAACTGAAAGATATCAAAGTGTGTCAAAATATTGAAGAGGTTTTCATGTGTTACAGTTCCTTACAGCTGAATAGTTTAGATGTGGGATTTCTGACTAGAGTATTCTTTTCATTTCTGTGTAGTTATTCGTCACAGAGCCGTAATTTTTATTTGGCTTAATTAAACAGTGTTAGATTTTATGGGGTTTAACTTTTGTTGTTGTGGCTGTCTCCATTCTTCTACCAATGCATGCAGTCAACAACAGATATCTCAAACATCTGTAAAGAGTGTTTTTCAACCTTTTTTTATAAATCAAGCTCCCCCTATCACGTTTCTTTGTTTGAAGTTAAAGACATGGAAAAGGTTTATTTCTGTTCAGCAGAAGGTTTCAAGTTGATAGATGCTTGTAATTGTCCTCCTGTGTTATGGATGCAGACCAAATCGTAAACACACTTAGTTTTTGCAGTGAAGAAACAGTTTGTTAATTTGTACTTCTGGTATGCAATAAAATTACATGCATTGTATCTTATAAAGTTGAAAAACAGTTGCATTAAATAGTTGCAGAAGGATGAGGCTGAACAGCGTACTGGGGTCTGAGAATCATGAGAAGCCTGGGAAGTTGCTTTTGTTACCCAGGTGTGGCTTTACGGGAAGAAGGGAAATTCTGTCCCTTCCTGTTAAAATCATCTCACCTTACTCTGCAGCCTGCTTAACACTATTCACGTTCTCAGTGTGGTAACCACCTCTCCAAATTTTGGGCAGTAGATAAGTGGTGGACTGGTCTGGAAACAGTAGCACTGTTGGAGGAGAGGAAGTTGTGTGTGCCAGGGGAAAGGCTGAGGTTCTGCTGAAGCCATTGTCTGCTGGTGCCTGCTTCTCCACCTGACGTACAGGAGGAGAGACAGCATGTGTCCTTGTGTGACAGTCATCATCTTTGTGGTTTTTTAGGTGAAGATTGGGTCAGGTGGAGTGGAAAGGAAGTACTTTTCCATGTAGCATATGGATAAATTGTGGAACTGCTAGGAGATATTGTGGAAGCCAGAAGTATAAATGGGGTTTTTTTTTAATTGGTCCATTTAAAGAAAAGACCACTGATAGTAACTAAACACAAATACATAGATGCACCTCCTGCTACTGTATACATTCCTTATGGTTTTTAATGCCCTGTTTTCTCTAAACGTAGTTCAGTGCAAGTAGACTGTCATAGGATAAACAGATGTTTTGTGAACTAGAACTGAGAGATAAATATGGGTGGAATGGACTTATGAAACTAGACTGTTGAAATTGCCTGTGATGTTTTTGGTACAGTTTTATGCAAGAGGTCATTTAGTGCTCCTGTCTGTACAGACGATACCTATTTCTTTATCACCAGTTCATGCTGCAAGGGTCTACTGGTAGGTGAAAATAAAAACCAGAACTCCTTGAGCTTTCTAAGAAAATCAGAGTCAACCCCTAGTAACTTTTCTTTCAAAGATGCAGAACGTGGAGGGAGTAAGACACCACCAGTAAGAGTACTTGAATTAAAACCGTTTATGTTATCTGTTAATACTTTTTGCAAATCTCCTAGTTGTATAGCCAGGGGTGGCTACCAGTTTGTTTACAATTGTCCCTTTCTTCAGGGAACTGAATAAAGTTATTTATGATTGATCACTATTTCTTCAGGTAGAAAGAAGTCAAGTAGGATTTTTTAAAGAAATACAAGCACACATGATCTACATTTAAGTATAAAACTTATTATTTTGTGCCCTGATTGATAAGTCAGTGGGGATGCCGTGTTTTCTGTTGGCAGGCTCATGTAGGTGAAACTGTTTCATATGCTTCTTGCAGATGTGCAGTGTTTTTTTCCAAGATGACATTTTCATGTTTAGATTTTTCAGCTTCTACTCACAGTACTTCTTAGAAATGTGTCAGTGTTTTCCTCCTAAAGGAAAGAGTACACAGCACTGAGATTCAAGAGTGTTTTCCAGTCTTTCAGTGTTACTCCTTAGAGGCTGAGAAAATTAATCATGCCACACCTAGTTCTACTACTGTGTCTAGATTCTTTACACTAGCTTAACTAGCTTTGACCAGTTTTAAATAGATCCTTGCTGTTCTGCAGACTACACTGTGTATGATTTCTGGAACTCATCCCCAGGGAGTGACATTCCCTGCAATTTTAAATTCATTGGGAGAAAGTCAGCAGGAAGATGTCTACCTGTAGAAAGAGAAGAATGCCCCAAAAGAGACCCTGCAGTTCAATATTTAGACGTATGTGTAGCGAAACAGTTGCTGTAGCAAAACTGTTGTTTTCATGAACTTAGCTAAAACATCAGTTTTTAACTATGAAAGTCTGTTTCTACGTTCTTATATTACTTGGCATTAGGTACATACCACTGTTTCTTCCTTTGTTTTGAGGGATACCAGTGTCTCATTTTGAATTCTTGCATGTAAAAAACTTTTTTGATCTTTAAGTATGCTATTTCTATCCATTTGTTTCTTCTCCATTGGTTACGAGACTTTACATTTTTATTTGAGCAAGTAAATTGAACTTCTGAAAGTATTTTACAGGCCTATGCAGATGTCAATTGGCAAGTAACAATCCCAGTAATGTTTTCCTAGTAATCTTGAGCCCAATTATGCTGAGACACTCAGCTTTGTAGGGTAGAACAGGAGCAAGGTCTGCCCCAGAAGAACTTTCCTTATTGTTCTGTCTTTTTTAATGTCTTTATACTTGGCTGTTCCCATGTGAGAAACTAGATTTACCTCTGTCCTTAGATTTCTAGTCATCTTAGCATACATCAGTCCTAACAACAGCACTCCCTTTTGCAAGTTCAACACCAAACCATGTAAACGTCAGTGGAAAAGATATTAGGAATCTTTTCTTTGGGCCCCTGTTTTTGGAAAATACTCATCCTTTTGATCCACAATTTCCAGAGTTTGGGTTCTCCCTGTCATAAGGAGGAATCACTATATGAAATCCCATTATATAATTTCCAACTCTTCCCAATAACCTAATGAGGGGGGAACTATCACTGTTATCCTCAGAATTTCCTTCAGGTAAGGCAATCCGCAGCTCCCTTTTTGATATTTTCTGTTTCTGTGTTTTGAAGGAGTCTTCACTATTTTTCTTGAGTTTATGTCGGGGAGTGAAGGTAGGGTTTTTTCCAGTGTTAGATTGCTCCTACTTTGACTTGTTAACTATGTTGTAAAAGCCTTTGAAAAATATCCCATTATATATACTTGTATTTCCCCTCACAAAAGCTTTTTAAAGTGCCAATTTGTAATGGGTTAAGAGGAAAGGGCCTCTGGTGGAATAGCATGAGAATTAAAGTATAAAAATGTGGCAAGCCCTTAGGCTTGGGTTAGGAAGGGGAGTACTGGTGATGCCACCACTCTGGTTTGGCTCTGAGGTTTGCTGCATTCAGCATGGTCATAAGCAACTGTGAAAATAAGATGAATAAGGAGAGGAAAAAAAAACTTCTGAAAACTAAAGGCAATGGATTTGTGGTAGTGAATGCTTGTGTTTTTATAAAATGGCAAGTGATAGTAAGTGTTGATAAAAGAAAAACTGGAGGAAGGAAAACCACAACCTCTGCAATACTGGACTTCTGATCAGTTAGTTTCCGAAGAAATCTTTTTCATACCTGAATGAGATTTGCTGTTATAACTCCTTAATAAATTAATTAGGAGAGGTAGATGTCATTTACTGAAGGGATAAGAGTTACTTGAGGAATGGTAGTTGTGCATCTGCAATGCTGAATGCTTTGTGCTAGTTCTAACCAAATAAAAGGGGTCTAAAATCAAGTCACACAGGCTAGCAGTAGTCACGTGGATTAGGTGAAGCTGGAGCTGACAAAGATTTCTGGTATCTCTAAGGAAAAATGTTTGTAAGTGGTGGATATGCTATAGTTGATATATGTGGGTGATTCTGCTTGGTTTTCAAGGAACTGCATAGAAATGGTTGATAAAATATCATAGAGTGCCAATATAAATTAGGTGCTTGTCACTTACTTCTCATCATTTTCTCCTGTTTATTGTCTGAGAATTGAATATCTGCTTGAAAACATGTTAAAATTCTGGTTTTACAGAAAGTTGTTGAGCTTTTATTTTTCCTGAAACATTTTCACTGCAACCTGTTTCTTGTCAGCAGAGTGAGAGAATGGTTGTTACGCTCTTCCGTAAGTAGAAGATTCCAGTGTGCTTCTTTTGCATAAATATATGCCTGTTTAAAATTATCATTTATTCTTCATCATACAAGGTATGGGATGCATTTATTTTTCTTGATCTATCATTTCTCTTTGTAGAATTTTCCAGAAAAGGATCTTCTACACTGCCATTCTAAGGATGTAATTGAAGCTCATTTTATGGCTTGTATAAAAGAAGCAGATGCTTTAAAGCACAAAAGTCAAGTCATCAATGAAATGCAAAAAAAGGATCATAAGCAATTGTGGATGGGATTACAGAATGGTAAATACTACACATCAAGTATTAATTATATTCAGGTCAAACAAGCTAATAAATTATTTCTTCAACTTTTATTTATTGCATGAGATATAAAACGTCATTGTTCTGCAGAATTTTTGTCAACTGTCATGGAAAGCATTGATGATTTTGGTGGTTTTTTGTTTGGTTTTTTCTTTTTAATTAAAGTAATCATTTTGGTGATAATTCAAATGTTCCCTCAGTTATTCAAGGAATTAGATCAGGTCGTGACTCTGTTTTAACAAACCAAAACTATCAACAAAACAAAATAGATAAATATTGTCTACTGTACTTTTGTGCAAATGATGGTCTTTATTTGGGAGACACCTGGGGTGTAAGTGTTCGGTTTTAGCTATCTTGGACAATACAAAAGAGATTGTGTCCTCTAGTTAATGCTTATGGGTTGTCACTGGTAAATAATACAGGTAGACTTTAAAAGATGTTGTCCAGGATATTTAATAATTTTACTTTTCTCCCTTTCATTTTTTTAAATTGCTTTATGTCTTTCACTAGGACTTCTGCATAAATAAGCATTGACTTGAAAAAGTCAGCAAAATAATTCAGAACAAGATCTTATAATTAGTGTTCTTACTTTGCACAGATGGCATAAATCTATATTGCAGCATAAAATAAAACTTCTGGTTTTAGTGTCTTCTGTATCATGGTTCTTAGAGTCCTGTAAGTTGAAAAGCTTTTTTAAATATTTCAGAAACTGCTCTCTAGAATGGGTGGTTATTCCACTTTTGTTGCATTTTTCTCATCTCCTGAAGCTGTCATTTATATTATCACTAGTAAATTTACTTTATGAAAGCATTTTACTGTAAGCATGAAGATGTTTATTCTGTGTTGAGATACAAAATACTGAACACTTAGAAATGACATCTTCCCATATGTGTATAAGAAAAATTAAATTAAACAGAAGAACCTTAGAATGCGAGAAGACTTGAGCCATGCTTTTGGTTTAGACAAGAAGGTTCCAAGTTAGTTTTGGTTTAATGTGTGTATTTAGTGAGTGTGTGGCATTTTTTTCCATTGTTGTTTAGTGGCACTGCCTTTCATATTAGAGGTACTCCAGTGATAATTTTGGAGATGAATGCTTATTAGAACTCTGCTTTCTATTTCTTATTTAATTGGAGGAGAGCTAGAAATTGAGGGATTATCTTAATTTGCCATTTGAGTGGCAGGATCTTGAGGAAGGCCATGCATACCTGCAAAATTTATCAAGTAAGAAATTACACTTTATCTGGTTCGATTCCAAGTACTTCTTGAGAGATTCTGTATTGCATAGATAATAGTCAGCAAACTGACTGATACTATGTTCAATTTTGTGAATTAACAGTGCATAAGAGTTCTGGTCCAGTGAAAGCCAAAATCAGTATAAAAAAATGGAAGTTTCCCTAAAGCTTATATCATTACAAATCAATTTAAGCAGAAATTTTAATAATTCTGTGGGAAAAAAAGTATTTTGCTGTGATAGAATTTGTCTTGCAAGCAGTTTAGTTCAAGAAGCAAAAATCTGTGCCGGCATAATTTTGTTTTCTATTTCAAAAAATTATTATCTTTATTGCAAAAAGAAATTCTGTCACTTCGTCCCAGTACTCAGGTGTTCCCAGCAGTGCACTTCATGTGCTCTTTTTATTAATGCTTTTTAAAATTAATACTAAAAGGCTTCTAACATGAATTACACTGTGAGTGTAGAGTTACAATATGAGTATAATAATGACAGAAGAGTGGACTGAATGATGAAACAGTACAAGTTAAAGTTCTTTTAACCAGAAGTTACAGAATCTTGATACTCTCAATATTTAAGGTAAGAGGACAGATAAACAGCATGCTTTTTTTGGTGCTCATCTTAGGCTTTATCTTTTAATTGATAATTTGTCTAAGAATATCTTCAGTTATAGGGAAAGCAGAATTTTTCTGTTTTGCTCTATAATGTTAAGAACAGAGGTTGCCTAGCAAAGTTGATTTCAAGGTTTCAGTGTACTTAATGAGAAATTGCACCTGTGGAATCTGACACCTGAATGAGAAGTTTGAGCAATCTTTTGAATACTTTCAAATGCTAATTTTAATTTCTCAACTCTTCATAAAAGAGAAACAAGAAAAGCTTGTGAAACCAAGAAAACTCTTTTTAAGCATGTTGTATCTTTCAATACGTTTTTATAGGCTTTCATTTGAGATGTAATAATTTTAAACCACTTTGTGAAACAGAATGAATGACCACAAAAAAAGAAAAGAAAGTAGCATTTGTGATAACTGCTTTGTAAGTAAAGATACATCTGCAGACTGTTTTTTCTGTGCAACTTCAAACAATTTTCTTCAGTTCTCAATGGTAGGAAGTGTTATTTGTTTAACGAGTGATAGCATTACTTAGAAGACATGTCCTGAATCTACATTTTTGAAAAAAACCTATCCGGTTTTATTTGTTTGGAGAAATGTAACTATCAAGTAATGTGTAATCTGGTATAAATGTTTCTGCTGAGAAGCAGCTACGTGAACAGGTAACATATGAAACTTATCAGTTGCCTGTAGATGGCTTTTCAGAGAAGAGCTGTAATAGTGAATTTGTGGGAAAATCTTGTGCTGGTAACAGCTGGTGGTTATTCATATCAACCTTTACATCCCTCCTCCCACCATTTCTGGTTTTATGTTAATCTGATGCCAAATCAGGAAAGAAAACATACACTTCCATTTTGTGCTGTGGTTTTTCTTGCTCTTCACAGACAATTTTTGATTCATAAACCAGATATTTCTTAGCTAGAACTCTTCTTTGGGATAGGTACATTTTTGACCAGCGTCATGGATGTCTGTCTGTGGTAGGGAAATGATAAAAGCAGACTATGCAGCTATACTGATCTTTGTTCCTTTGTAAGAATTGTTAAAATTCTTTGGTCAGAATTCATGGAAAATGTTACTACTGTTTTTGCTTTAATAGAGTTATGGCCATTTTTTTCATGGATAAAGAGGATTTTCAAGTGGTGGGTTATTTTCTTCTTGCCTTTTGTGTGGAAAAATAAAGGCTTTCAGCTCTGAAACTCCAAGACTCTATGGGCCTACTGATGACTCAGGATCAAACAGATGAAATCCCAGCTGTTTCTAGGGGGAGAGCTGCATTTTTTACATGTTCAAAGAATTAATATCTGTAACTTCAGTATATAATGGTTCTGATAAATGAGGGGATTTAGATTCAGCACATCTGCTTTTTATCAGTTGTGGACTAACAGAAGCGACTGTACCCTGAAATTTTCACAGGCATCCTTTTATAACGAATGAAGACTAGACTTGGTATTTTTGATACATGAGTGGGAGAAATAAACAGTAAAAACCCATAACCATTTTAAGGTTTCTTTTATATATTATAAAATACAATGAAGTCATTATTTTACTGAAAATATTATGGAAAAAGAATGTAATGCTCATTCATGCTGTAGGGCTTACCAAAAGTTAAGTGGCCATATTGAATTGTTCTTATTAGAGGAGAAAAATCCTGCAAGCATTCAGAATATACAGTATTTTATCTTTTAATGTGTGTGATCTCTTTCTTGTCTTACTGACAGAATCAGGCCTGTGTTGTCTTGCATTTAGTTCCAAAATTTATACAAACTATTCTTGGGTTTTTGAGAGGCAGAAGTTGTGTTTGTTCTCGATTATCACATTTCTGTTTAGAACTGTGAAAGGAAGTGTCTTACAATATCAGCTTTTCTTGTGCTGTGTACACTTGACCCACTCAGGTTTGATAGGTGTGTTTCTCCTCTTCATAGAGAACGGCAGAAGCAATGCTGTTCTTTACCTCATGATGAGCAATGCTTTAGAAGCTGAACACATCTCTTGTCATCTCAACTCATAATTTAAAATTTGCTTAGAAAATCTTCTGGAGTTTATCAGGAGAATGAATAAAAAAGCTATTAGTTTTTAAATCACAAAGCTACGTTATTTACTTCTTCCCTGTATTGCTACCAAAACGGGGAGTTCTTTCTATGTTCAATCTGTAGAGGTTTGGTTAACTGTAAAGAAAGATTAAATAATTCCTTTGAGTTTTGCAAATGAGTGTATTGGTTAGAAGAGATTTAAAAAACCCAATCCTTACCTTCCTGGGCTGTTAGTTAAAAATTTCCCAAAATGCAACAAATTGCCTTATAATTAGTGTCAGTACCTGCTTATTCTGGAGTTAAGGTAGCATGGCACACACCAAACATCGGTGCTGCTGATGCCATGGAACTGAGGGAATGCGATTTAGTCAGATTCGGATAGCCCTGCACAAAGTCAGCCCAGTGCTGGTTTGGTGTTGAGCAGAGTGTGGCTTCGGGCAGGCTGGACCTGCAGAATGAGTCAGCTGCATCAAAGCGGGGCTTCCTGGGGATGTTTTTGGGTTTTTTTCCATAGCAGTGGGTTTTGTTTGGGGTTTGGTTAGTTGTGGTGGTTTTTCTGGAAATGGATTGTGACCTAGACCTCACTGTTAGTTCTGCAGTGTTTATGGGATTGTTACCCTTTCTGCACAAATGGCTAAGCCAATGCTCCACTTGCATGGGTACAGTACTGTGAGTCTAAACTGCCATTCCCCTGAAACTGCTTTTGACTTTGTTACTCCTCCGTGCTGGCCTGGTGTCTACTTGAATAGCTGCCCTTTGCTGTGGCACAAAGGTGGGGAATTGATGGCAGCCTGCATTCCCCCGCTGGCTTTCTCTTCTCTGCTCTCAAACGAGAGGGCATAGCAGAGGTCTGAGGCCAGTGAGAATCAGTGGGTCTCAAAGGAGGGCATGAACTGTATGAAGGCAGAGAAGGAAGGAAAGCAAAAGGTAACACAGCATTCACAATCCTGAAGTCTCTGCCATGAGAGGAGGTTGCCTAGAGCTAGATAGACAGAGATAGTGTTTCTAGCATTTTCACCATCTTGTGTTAGATGTCCATGTGCCTAATGACAACCATTACACTCTGAAGGAGCAAACTTCGAGGTCTCTTTTTGCTGCCTTCTGCTTTTCTTCCTCCCCTCGCTCTCAAAATAAGTCATTTCCCGGGAGATGTGTATGATCTAATTAAAATTTAGAGTAAACTGTCTTTAAAAAATGACTTCACTTTTAATTTTAACTTTCTTTAGTTGTTGAGGGTTTCCTGTTTTTCAATCTGAAATGCATCTAAGTTACCTTCTGCTAGTAAAGTCCTGAATTTATTAATATGCATTAATATAAAGGTTCCTTAACTTTTAGGAAAAGCTTTATTTTAGAAAAAGCACAGTACAGGGAAAGCAAAGTGGGTTAGAAAGTTACATGGTGTTATGCTGCTCTGTTTTCATGTATATATAGAAAGCATAATTAGAGATGAAGAAATCAAAATTCCAAGGCTATTCTAGATGTGGAGCAGAGAGCTGGAGATGGATAAAATTGTCAGGAGTCCTTTTCCCTTTGACTTACTCGGGAATGTCTGTAACAAGCCATGCTGCTTAATTCCTGTACAACCTGTGGGTTATGTGTTTCAAAAATGGATTATACTTTTTTGTCATCAGAGCTTTCTTTTTAGTTTAAGTGACGGTATTTCCTGAGATCATCTGCTTTTTGACTATAGAGAAAGCTTAAATTTTGTAGGATGTATGCATTTTTATATTTGAATAAAAGAAAGGAAGTAGTCCATCTTGATGACTTTCTTTGCCTAAACCTCTTCCAGGTAAACTGGTGACCTAGAAATGAAGGGAGGTGATGTTAAGGAAACAGTGTACTTAAAGTGAAACTTCTGGTTTGTGAGTACGTTTAATAAGTGAAAAGAATGTTGGTAAGATATGGCTCCCTTGTGTATACTATAAGAAAACCGGGAAAATGCCCTTTTGATCTGATAGGTAATCTGAAGAATGACATGCTGCTTTCTTGTACAGTTTTCAAAATGTCCTCTTATGTTGAATGTTGCTACTTTGCTATCTGTGACATGAAGAATATTTTCATGTATTTCTGTGGCTTCTGCTACATTAAGTCAAAACTGTTCTAAGGTCCTGTCTCTCCATATCTGATAGTGACTCATAAATGAAGGTAGTCTGAAAAGTTCAGTAAACTTGTGTTCCTTCTTCAGTGGTGGATTTGTATTACATACCATGATCTTTCAAAATGCCCAAGTGAACTAAGTGTTTAATTGCAAGAATATTTTAACTGTGGCAATGTGTAAAATGGAAGAGAAAAGTAAATATCTTAATGATGCTGTGCCACTACTTCAAGCTGTGCTCGCAAAAAGGCTGTCATAACTGTAGTAGTCATCAAGAGTCAGATATGTACCAGAATCTTCCTGAAGTCCTTGGTAGTTGTAATTATCAGTGTTTTTATAAAACAAGAATTTGAACAGTGAATTTAGGTGAACTAAGTAATTTGGAGACAGGTCTTTAAATAGCTGAGAAATTATAGTAATCAACTGTAAATAATGTTTCTGAATAGGACAGAAATTGGTTTTAAAGCGTTCAAAATACTTATTTCATCAACAAAATCTCCTTCATGCTTGAGGCATACCACACAAGAACTTACTTTTTATAAAATTGGTTAGAAATAGCAGTGAGCAGAATTCTGTATGCATGCAGAGTCTTAGTCTTCCTGGGAACAATGTGTAAGTAGTATTTATACTAAATTTTGAGAAGACTTCTTTTTGGCTATAGCAGTTAAAAGCAATGCTTGTTAAAACACGAGTCGGTAGAAAATATGCTTGCTTTAATGTTAAGGAAATACACTTTGTGTCCTTGACTTTCAGCTGCAGCTCTCTGTACCCTACAGTTTGATTATATGTATGTGACAGATTAACCCTTACTGAGTTTGTGACTGAAAAGAGAAGTTGGTGGGAGCAGTTGATGGATTGGAGGGCAGATCTACCTTTCAGAGGGATCATGATGGCCTGGACTCTCCCGGAGCTGACAGACAAGTCCTGCACCAGAGATGGGAAAAGGCCCATATGTCGTGGCAGTCCAGGAACTGACTGGGAAGCAGCTTTCTGGAAGTGGGTGAACAAGAAACTGAGTGGAAAGCCTGTCGTGTAGTGTTGCATAAATGAAGATTACCTGGGGGAGCTGCTCAAGCCCTTGTGCCCCCTGCTTTGCTCAGCACTTATAAGGCTGTGTTGGGAGTGCTGTGTCCTCTTGGGACCCCAGGACAAAAGAAATGTTGGCAAACAGAAAGAATCCAGCAGAGTGTTGGTAAAATTATTAGGGGCTGGAGCATATGCTCTGTTAGAGAGTGGGGGAACTGCCTTGTTCAGCCTGAAGATGAGGAAGCTGAAGGTGGATTTAATACCAGCTTTCCACCACCTGAAGGGAAGGCCCCTAGAGCAGATGGAGTCAGACTCCTCTCACTCTTGTCTCTGTGGCAGTGGTGCTGGGCAATTACCAAAGAAAAAACAGTCACTAGTTACCACAGGAGGGAGTCTGATGGGACATTGAGAAGGGGTGGTGGGGTGGGCTGGGGGAGTGAAAGTGGTTGAGTGGAAACCCACGGAGACAGTCAAACTTCACTGGGCAAGGCCTTGAGCAAACTTGTTTAACTTTGTGTAGGCAGCTCATTTGGGGCAGGGTGAGGAGCTATTGTTCCAAAGCTTGACCTCCAAAGGGACTTCCATACTAAAGTTTTTCTGTGGTTCTTGTACATCAGTTCTTGTACATCTTGTACTCTTGTACGTCAGTCTTTGGTCTCTTAGTGCTGTGTGTGGTTCTGCCCAAGTACTTCCATGGTTCATATCGTTGTTAGACAGTGGTGAACCACTGAGAAGGGACAAGTTTTGTGTTTTTTAAACTGCAGTATTGGATGTAGCTCCGTGCAAGCTGCGAGTTGGTATTGCTTTCACAGAGCTACAGATACAATTCTAAGCTTTCTTTTTAATTTATGCCACTAAATGCTTTTAAGAAGAAACCGTGAATAGTCCAGATAAAATTGTGCATATGTGCTACCCTGAGGGCTACATCAGTTTATTCACTTCTTTCACTTTCTAAAAAGATACTGAAATACAAGGGCCATGAATTAGTATTTCCTTTCTGAATTTAAAGTATTTCCCTTGATTTTGTATTAATTCTTTTTGTTTTATAAACCCTCTCAACAGCCTTCTTGAAATATGTCCAGTTCTAGAGTCTGATGATTGCTGATAGCAGTTGTATCACTACAAGTATTGAAACAAAATAATTCCTTACTATTATGATATTTTTGTTGATAAGCTTAAATATTAGGGTGGGGTTTTTCAGTTCTTGTGCCTACTATACTGCAGTGGGAACTCCTTTTTAACTGTCTGTATGCTCTTACCAGGATTTTTTGTTGCAAGGTATTTGTAGATGTATTTTTCCGTTCTGTGATAATTGCCCAGATTGTGTACGCAGATTTAAAGCTATGCTGCAGTGAAATGCACATGTTGATGGTGAGCACTTGAGCAGTGCCCTTTACCCTCTCAGTGATCCATCCTGTTGTAGCCTTATGTGGGTGAAGGAGACGTGTCTAACTTCGAGATCCATGTGAAATTTCAAGTTGTTTGAAGCATGACAGCACTTGAGTTTCAGAAAATGACTGTAAGAGGCTAGTATGAGTGAAACTAATTTTTCTGGTTGCCTGAAAGACATTTCAGGCTGAGACCCAGGGGCAAAAGAGACCCAGCCTTTTAGCCCTTAGCTTGGACTAATCCTTAGTTAACACTGCTCAATAGTAAGAGGTTCAGCAATTGCTGTCTATTAACAATAAAGTATGGTGGGATTACCAAGAACTTTTTAACGTAACAAGGTATAAATTTGGATTAATTTCAGTAACTGCTAAAGGATCTCCAGTCTGGTTTAATGGAGGAAATAACAAGTCTCGATGTTTCCCTGTGTCAGTAATTTTCAGCTGTTTTGATGCCTACTTTAAAGGCATGAATAATTTTACTGATAGGTTTCTGAACACTACATGCATAATGTGGCATACTGTATTTGTAAATTTATGTTTGAGTTCACTTTGTTGCTTAATGAATTTGTGTACTGAGATTATTGTCATGGGTGACATTAAGTCTTTGTAGTTTTGCCAACTCATAGTTTTTCTAAATATGTAAATAAATTATTTTCAAAGCTCTCCTTAGATTCTCTGTAGTACTGAAGGCTGATGTCTGTCTGGCATTTGGGCAGTCAGTGACTGCATTTCTAAGAAACGAATAGTTATAAGCGACTTGGCTGATACGTTTTTCCTCTCCATTATTTGGTTGTTAACTTTCTGAACTTTGACATTAAATACATGGAGAAGTTTTTATATTTCATTTTAGGCAAAGTTATATAGCAATCATCATCTCTTGTTTAAGAAATATGATCAGTGGAGTCATATGAAACTTTTATACTGTCACTCATCTCCCTTCTGTTCAAATCTTATTGTCATTACTTTAAACATTGTTATTCAGATAGAGGCATCGGCCTTTTGCAAGTACTGTTTTTTGCTAATACAGAAACTCTAACGCTTCAAGCAAGAACTTTCTTAAAAACAGATGGACTGTGAAAAACAAAAGGAATCAGATTTGACTGTTACGGTGGTTTAGATGTCATGCATAAGCTTTTCACAAGGGAGGGAGACAAGTATGTAAAGTGCTTTTGCTGATAGGTAGAGAACTCTTCCTTGTTTACTGGCTTGATGAAAACTCAGTTTTGTTTTGATTGTTAAATTTCCGGCCAGCACCTTCTGTCTTTGTCCTGTCTAGCCAATAAACTAATTAGTTCTTGTAGCTCATTGTAGCACTAATAGCTTCCTTAAGACTTTGCAAAAATAGGGGGTACTGATACATAAAAATGAAAGAAGGAAGAATCCTTTCACTTAGGTTTTTAAGCAGATTGGGGGGGGTATTTGTCAGTGTTATGGGTTTTGTTTGTTTTAAGGATTCTGTGAAAGCAGTCACTTTTGGATTTTGTGCTTTCTGAACTTTAGGATTCTGGCACTCAGCCAATGGCCTGCTAATAAAAGCTCTTGCCAGGTTATATATATCAGTATGCAAACTGGATAGCTTTTTTTCTGCTGCTTGCTTTAAAAATTTGTCTTAGTTTTCTTACACCCAACTTTGTTTCCTGTAGTAAAAATACTGTATCCCTGGAAAGATGTTTGGAGGACAGCAGTATAAGGTTGTGAGGAGAAGTTTGTTTAGAGGTCTTCAGACAGTGCTGTGCACACTGTGGAGATCTGTCTTAAGGTATGACTCCACTATGTCTAGCTAAAATTCCTGGGATATCAGGTGGATTGACAGAACATGCTTGATTACAAAATGCAACAAGTTCATAATTCAACTGTTGCAGATTTATCGCTGTTGTATTTGGAAACTACAGAAACTATTAGAACTTTGAACAATAGATTGTCTTAAGCACTGCCTAAGTGTTCAGAGAATAATCTGAGAGATAAAAATTTTTAAATTTAACTGCCTTAAATAAGATTACCTGGTTTCCGGCATGTTTGGTGGGAGGTGAGGAAGCGGGAATGAAGAACAGAAGTGAGTTAACTGCGCGTTACCACTGTTTAACTTTTTTGTGTAATCCAAAGCCTCCCTTGTTTGCCATATATGCATGCCACAAGGTTCAATATACTTAATCTTCTGACATAAGTCTTTTATTTGTTCATAATTTCTTTTTCTTCTGATCCATAAAATGTGTTGCTCATTTCTGATGAATTCTGAGAACAGTAAACTGTTCACCCAACTTTCCTTATTACTGTAATATGAGCACTAAACAAATAAATTGAGTTGATGTTTGTTTTATTTCTGTTCAAGTAGGATGTCTCCAAATATGGAGATTCCGTATTTAAGTCTGCTGAAGCTCACTAGCTCAAGTAGGTCTCGATTGTTTTGGTTTGTGTATCACCATAATGGTTTTCTCAAGTGAGTTAGAAGTGGTAATTGAAGTATAGATCTATTAGTGCCTACTGTGGAATACCTGTTCACACATCTGTAGTGAAAGCTGCAAGCCATTCTCAGTGCTGCCTCCAAGGATGAAGGAAGCATGCTAAACCTTCACCTTCCCTCTGAAGGAGTTACTGAGTCAGTCATCCTTTGTGTTGGACATTTTAAGACTAAACCTCTGACTCTGTAGACTGGGGTTCCCAAATGTGGGATTGCTTGCTTACGGGCTGCTCCAGGGTTGTTGCTGTCACTCCCAGCCCAGTGAATGATGGGGTAGCACCCTGCTGTGGGGTAACACCCTGCATCCAGGCAGCTCCTCATGCCGGGCAGGTGCCTGCCTGGTGGTGCTGATGGTAGCTCAGGTAAGTGCCTGTCAAGAGGCACTTGCTGCTAATCAGGAAACAAGGGTGTGGAAGTACTTTCTGAGATAAGTGTCAGGAAATGCTCCTACAGCATACCTGGCAGGAGTTTGTTCACAGTTTCTTGGAAATTCCTGCCTTGTGTTGCATTCAGTCAGGAAAAACAATGTATTATAAACCCTGCAATATATACTAACCTGTGCCTTTTAGTGCACTGACAGGCATCTGTGCTGTATGCTGGAGTGAAGCAAATCTCAAACTTGTTTTCTGCAATTGCTTTGAGTGTAATCAGTACTTTTGGAAGCAGGAAGAACCTTTGTCCTGTGAATACATTTCTGAATTTTACCTTGCTTCAGTGGGGCTGAATTCTGTAATGGGTATATTCTGTAAGAGCCCAGCTTCTTGAGACTTGGCTGAACATTGTGCCAAGGAGGGAAAATTGGAGACTCTGTGTTTCTTCTGTGGAAACATCCACTGTGTTTGATGCCTTGGAGAGTTAGGTCCTATAGGGAAATTGATCCCTTGCTCTTCCTCTTCTAAAGCTGCCTTCTCCAGTGAGGCTAGCATCAGCTTTATTCATCTTAGCTCTTCATATTCCTTTCTGTCACTTTTGGTGTTAGATATTTGCTTCATTTGAATAATTGATTTGCATGTATAAAAGCCTTTATTACTCTTAGACCTATGCTGTCCTTAATATATTTTAAATGCAATAAACTATTCAGTTCTTGTAATGTCTGAACAGCATGTAATGGTGTGCAGGCTATTGTACTAACTCTAGTTACTTGGATAATAACAAAAATGTGTTTCAAGCATAAACTGTAATTTTCAGGTTGTGTCATGAATCTGGCAGTGTATTTTCTGATCATATCATGCATTGTTGCAGGTTATTTTAAGATCTACATATCCAAATGTAAACCACTCAAAAAGTATTTCTCCTGCTTAAGTTTCTGTATGCTTTACACCCATTGTTCATCTATAGCTAAGAACAATTAGATATTTTTAGCAGACTATGAGACAGTATGGACCAGTAACAGCAGGGAGTGGAGAAATAGGCACTGTTAGTTGAGGTAATGAAATCCATAATTTATAGCCCTATATTTCCTTAACAGTGGGAGATAAGATATAAGTTAAAGTTGCTTTCTCTTTCAGCTCAATAAATCACCACTGTTTTCATAGGAGAATGCAGATGACCTACCTTTGGCTTCAGGCTAAATAGGGAAAGAGAAGTGTGGGAAAAATAAGTTCATACAGGGTAAACTTGTGTAAGAAACGTTTGCATGTTGTTCCAACTGTGTCTCATTTACCTCTTTAGGCTGAAAAAAAATATGTTCTTGATACTGACAAAGTCTAATTTTGTCTTCACAGATAAATTTGAGCAGTTTTGGGCAATAAATCGAAAACTCATGGAGTACCCTCCAGAAGATAATGGATTTCGATACATCCCATTTAGAATTTATCAGGTAGGACACAACAAAATAAAACCAAACTCTTGCACTGAGGTGTCATATATCGTAATCTGTTTTCAGGATTATGTGTTTCCTTTTCTAGCATTATGGCAGAATTTTGCATGCTCATCTTTGCTGGACCCTTGAGTCGTATGGATTAGCAGACAAAATAGACTGTATTTATTCTAATAGGTAACTAACATTCATTATGTTGCAAGTGTGTAATACTTGAGAACGTGCTATGGCTGGTGTAGATGATGTTTGTCTGTTTTTTTTTAAAAACCAGTCCAACAACCTAATTCTGTTATTAAAAATAACTGCTAACTATGAAGAGTGCTTTAGATGCAAAATGCCGTGTGAAGGATCTAAGCCAAACACCTCAGGAGCAACACTTTTCCCTCAACCACTGTATGGGCTTCTTTTCTTGTAGGCATTTTAAGGTGGAAGTAATGGCATAGGTCTTGTGTCTTTCTTACCTTTGTCTTCTAATTGTGTACTTACAATCCAAAACTAGCTTTGAATGTGGGTTTTTTTTCCTGTTTTAATACACCAGCACTTTATTTTTCTCAGCATTTTGTTTGGAGATATATTCCTTGGAATCCTTACAATTTTTTGACATCTCCTTAGTTTTTATATCATTAAGGTCACAATGAAGTTTGGAATTATGTATGGATAAAAGCTTATATAAAAGCTTGTGTAGCCTCTCTGTCAAACAGTTGTGCTCTGTTGGAACCATTTAATCTATTTACATTTAAGTTTTGCACCTCTAGCTATGAAAAGAAAGTCCTTTATTCTTAGTACTGAATATTCTGATACTACCTTGTGACAGGTTATAATGACTATGGAAGCCTATACAGTCTTGCAGTGGGACTGGAGTAGCTTTTAGTGTTAGACGTAAGACATTTACTGTCATAATGAAACCTTAGGTTGAGAACGGAAGTCGGTTATTTTGTCAGAGATCACAGCAGATGGCAAGGTTTGTATAAGAATCAAAAAGTATGTATCAGGAAAAGTAGTACTCACAGCATTTTGTTTGGTTGGTGACTAAGTTATTTGCTTGTTCTCTGATAGGTGTGGGGTTTTTTAAGTCTTTGCATAGAAATCACGTAAATGGTTTGCAAAAAAGAGGTTTTGCTGTCTGAATAGGTTGCCGATCTTTAAGGCGTGAGGGAAGATTTCTATGATACCACACTATTTCAAGCTAGTAAAGCTTTTTTAAAAAAGGTAAATAAATCAGTAAAATCTGTCACTTGAGCCAGAAAAGTATTTTAATAGACAAACTTTACAATGATAGTACTTATCTTGATTCACATTACCTTTTCAATTGGAAACCCTTACTTACTGTAGTTTAAACCCAAAATATCTAACTAAGAATTGAAGACCAAGCATAAAGACAATGCTGAGACAACCTTTGAGAAGGTTGGTATTTATTATTTTCAGTAATGCTGCTCTTACCATTTCTAAATATTTCCAGTCTTTTTAAAAAGTGAATGCAGATGTCTCTATCTTTTTTGTTTGGTTTGTTAGTGTGTGCACTGATTACTGCTCTGTGTGTTTAAAGGAATTTTCAGAAAGCCTTAGGAAGGGTGAGATTATAATTTAATTCCAAACAAGTAGTTAACTCCTGTAGTTTTAACATAATTTTACAGTACTTAGTGAGAAACTTGCATATGGAAAAATAACTGATTCTGAAGTGTTCTTCAGATGTATTTAACCCCCACCCCGAATGCATTTAATTTCCATTAATGCTGGTAAAGCATGACATTCTAATTGGATGCTTGTATATCCCCACCTGATTTAACCTGAGTTTGTGTTGCAGTGGGTATTTATTCCCTATGTATCTTCACACAGTGTTCTTACAGATACTTAATGATACACGGATGGCAGGAAATGACTAGGTATTGCCTTCAGTGGGGAGAGCTCCTCCTTATACTCTCCATACCTTCTATTACCCCAAATTATTAGAAGGAAATTCTCTGAAGGGAACTGTCTACATTGTTTTTTGGCAATACGAGGTGGATGAATTTGTTTTCCTTCAAAGAAATGTACTAGATCATGATATCGTGTAAGAAAAACCAGTCTTAGCAGCAATTAAATGTGAATTGGCAAAGTTGCTGCGGAAAAAATGCATTCAATAAAGTGATCTGATAGATTTTTTTTTTTTTCACTGAAGAATTCATTATTTTAAAAACTCAAAAACTCATTCAATTGTAAAGTTTGTCTATTAAAATACTTTTCTAAAGAGTAATATGAATCATACCTCCTGTGGTGACCAAATCTGATGGAGTGTGTGGGTGAAAGAAATGGCAAAAACGTGAACATCATACTTGGGTAAGTCAGAACTAAACTAACCACAGGTAATTTTAAAAACCCTTGTCCAGCACCTCTTCTTTTAAGAATAGCAGCTAAGATTGGTCCAGAATCCCGGCATCTCTAGTAGATGATGTAAAAAGAGGTTGAGAATCATTACGGATCAAGTTGTTTGCAATTTTTAAAGTTAGCTAAGAAATCTTGGAGATTTTATTGCCAGCTGTCACATTCTGTTAGCTGTGTCGTATGGAACTTGAACCAGATAAACCTTTGACATAGGTGGAAACTTCTTCTACCAGAGGCAGTTTAAAAATAGTGATTATATTTTTGTGATACTTTTATTTCAATGTGTCAAAAAAGAAGTTCCCCACTTCATCACTTCAGAGGTGTAAGCCGCTTTGTCTTTCAGCTGGCAGGTGCACAAAACCTTTTTTGCCTTTTTATCTGATAGTACTGTAGAATAGAGTGCTTTTTGCACTTGTTCTTTAGTGACAAGAGAGAAAATAATAGTAATGTTTTGAGTATATTCTGAATTCAAGTGTTGCTTTTCATGTCCAGTATTAGAGCTAGTTTGGCTTGTGGAATTTCCCCCTGTGTTTATAAGACCAGTTGATGTTTCACAGTCTAGTTGAACAAACTGGCTGATAGATGGCAGGAAGTTTTCATCAGTCTTTGGCTCCAGGCATTGTGACAGGGCGTATTAGTCAGGAGAGGAGTCTCTACGTGCTGATGGAGACTGCTCTGATGAACTGCTGCCTGTTCAGAGTGCTGTGGGAGCACTCTGAGTCTCAGTTGCTGTGCACTTAGTTTGCACTCATCCCCCAGTTTTGGTATCTTGCTCTTTCCCCATGTCATGCTCACTCACTTCATCTCGCTTTTCTCTGGAGTCTGCCCTCTGAGTGTATGGGATTTAAAGCGGTATATTGTATTTCATTCTTGAGATTAAAAATACAAAAGTATTGGAAAGAAAATGGATGAAAACTCTTCATGAGAAGTTCTCCTCAGTTTTTCTAGAGTCACATTTGCTTGAGGCAGGCTGGCTCTTGTGTGTTTGCCGGCCCAAAAAGGGATGATCTGCAGTTGTTTGCTTCTTCCTTCATTTGGTACTGGAATGAGCATTCCTTTTGCTTCTATTTTCTAATGATTTTGATTAGCTTATTCATTTTATTGCTTAATTACGTAGTAGGCCTTAACTTTGAACAGGTTTTCCTATCATAAGTCCCTTAAGATGTTGAGATTAAGTTGTACAGTCACAAATTGTTAGGATGTTTATCTTCCTTTGTAACATGAGGGAAATTCTTCATACTTAATAAAATATCAGTTAACTTCAACACTTTGCTCCTTATGTCAAAGCTGCAATATTGAGATGTCTAAGTAGACATAAATGTTTACCATGACCTGTCCTCTAAATGTAGCAAAGTGGGAATGGGAAATGACATATTTTACAACATTATTAATATCTGTCTCAATAAATGAATCAGAAGCTAAAGCATGGCCATTACCAAGCAACTGAAGACTGTTTTATCCGTATTTCCACATTAATTGGCAGAGCTTGGATAATGGATTGCAAAACCCATTACAAGTATGCAAATCATCAGCACAATTTGGCCCATGTTATAACAACTATTAAAAAACAGATCAAAACAGATTGTTTGGAAAGATACTGGGTCTACCTGTAAAGCTTTCAAGTAGTAATGAATCTACTCTTTTATGCTAGTAGATGATTAATTTTTTTGTTGTTATTGTTGAAAAGTCTCCATTGCATTTCACGTCTGAATTTGTCTGACTTCAGTTTCTGGATTCTGTTTTACCTTACCCCACTTTAAAGTCATGTGACTTTCTGACTTCCCGAGTTCACTTATGGATTGGTATCAGGAGCTTTCTTTGGTAAGCTGAATCAATTGAGCTCTTTAAACCTCTTGTCATGAGACTTTCTTATCAGTACTGAAGTTGGTTTTTAGTCATCTTTTCAAACGCTAGCTGATATTTTGATAATCCTCAAGATTAATATTGAGTTTAGGGAGACATAAATGGCAAATTTATAGTTTGTATTTATAGGATATTAAACCAAAAATGTTTCAAGCACTGGTGGAATACTGGTGAAGTTAGTTGCTGCTTGAAACTTCAGATCTGAAAAATGTTATGAAAGAACTTGCAATGCAGTAACTCATCAAGCAAAAGAACTAGAAAATGTGAGTGCTGTCGACCTGAAGAGGGCAACACAACACAGCAAGTTTCAGCGTTTTGTTGGCTCGTGTAGAATGCTCTTGAACAGACCTGTGTGCAATACCTTATTTTTTTTCTTATTTGTTGAAAATGGTGTTTTCATAGAGGACCTGCTGAAAATAGATGATTTGTTTCTTAAAAACTTCCTCTTACAAGGAAGAAGTTAGAACAAATAGGAAAATCATGTGAAATGGTGATTTGTGTAACAGAGCTGGGCTCAGCTGAATTTCTGAAGAGAAACGAATGGACTCTGAGTTATTAGAATAACTGATGTTTCAGTACCAAAGAAACAGTAGCATACTTTCACCAGTTTTAAATCACTTCAAAATCAAAGCTTTATGAATGAGAAAGTTTAAAAGCTTTGTTAGGTAAATATGTTTCCTAGTGCCTCATGATAGGGGGGGAAAAAAAAAGAAAGAAACCTTTCTATCAAGGATTGTACAGGGGCAGTGTGATCCTTAGATACCTGTTTTCTGAACTGGGTTGTTTTGTTCTGTGCTGAAAGTAATAGCAGTTTGACTTGTTGTCACCTTGAGTTGAAGGTCACTGTCACCACAGTTCCACCAGAGGTTCCATAATTGCATAAGCTTTTCTTATGCGTCTCAGTGCACAGTGAAATGAGCTGGCTCAAACCAGTGCTGCTGAAGATGACTTTTTTTGCATATTCTATATTAAGGAGTGCTTGTGCAGCTCTCTTGAAAAACTTAAGGAACCCATGTGCAAGATCAGCCTTGTGCCTTTAAGAATCTTGGTACAGGATGGGAGCTGTCAATCAGAGTTTCAAAGAAAAACTCTGAGATGATAAACTTATTTGTTGTCAAAATGTGACTAAAGTTTCCATAAGTATGCCCAGGTTGTCTGTAAAACTGTCAATATGCCTAGTTCAAAGCTATTGTAGAAGTTGCACAGTGCTCAGGGAAGGAGATGCAGAGGAGATGGAGCTGTAAAACCTCGGTTTGGCTTGATTCTCTGCTGTGGTTGAGCTGTTACCAAGCTGGATGGGTTTAAGCTAGTTCAGGCCTGTCACTAGGAGCTGCAGTAATTCTTCCGAATTACTTGTATACAAAGTAGCTTGTATACAATGAATAAAGTAGTTTTGCTTGTATGAGAAACAGTTTGTTGAGGTTTTGAGTTACATTTTATCTAGTTTTAAAAAATTTACAGATATACTGGATTCTGCATATTGAGGAAAAAATGGGTAGTATTTTTACAAAAATCCTTTTTTTGTCTTGCAATACTTAAGATACTTGTAAATCTCAGAAGAATCTAAGTATATGAAAAACCAGTAGAATCCTACTAGTTACTAAATCAACTTTGTGTAAACAGTTTTAGAGATTTTTTTAAAGTCAAAGTACATCTTGAATTGCAATGAAATAATGAACACTTATTTAATTTTTAAATAAAACAGGTGAATATAGCAGGTTAACTTGTCTAATTCTCAGTTCTGTGCAAAATAAAGAAAGCGTTCTGTTTTTTGGAATGTACCAAGGCTTCTATTTGCACTTTCCAGAAGACTGAAAGCAAATTCTCTACAGGTAAATGTGGAATGGAACAAACCTATGAGGAAGTGGGATATGACACCATACTCTAGAAATACAATATGAATTGGCATACAAATTTTTGAAATTTTGCTGCCCTTGATTATAGGAGTTCCTTCTAGTTAATCATTACTGTAGAAAGCTAGAGAGAATTATTGGATTTAATGGTTTGAAGTAGCTTGAAAGTGGTTTATGAAGTATTGTATTCTTCACTGCTATTAAGCAAGCAATGTAGTGTTTGCTTTGTGGATGTAAATCCATTTCTAAAGTAGTTTGCTTCATAGGTAGTCAGTACTCAATTGCTCAATTGTTAAGTGAGGCTTAGGTCTGCATGTGCGTATAAAACACCGCAGCTGTGAAAAGCACTGTTGATTTGTTGTCCCTGACTTGATATTTTACCAGTTACAAATACGAATTTTTTCCTGGGAAGTAAATTTAATACTTGGAGGCCCTGCTTTTATTGTAGGTGTGTTTGTCTTCTCAGGGCTCAACAAAACTGCCTCTTGAAGCTGTTTTGTATTTAGTCTCTGCTGTTTCTGGCTGTGTGATGGTTGCCTGCTGTCTGCTCTGTGTGTCTCAAGTGTTGACTTTCTTCTGCTTCTAAGATCTGTCCAGTTCACCTGACGTTAAATAATGCAAATTCAGTTGTTCAGAGAACACAGTGCTACTTTCTCTGCACAAGAAAATTTGGTAGATCATTTGAAAGACTGGGCAACAGCCAGAATGTGATTGAGCCATGCTTGTAAGGCATTTTCGATTATACTTCTGCAACTTTTTGTATGGAATTGGAACTTTTGGCAATACATACCAAAATGGCCCACAAGGTGTAACAGGACCTTAGCAGGGGGACCTATGACAAGGAAGGTAAATTGTATCCTGGGCCACAGTAGGATGAGAGTTGTCAGCAGCTTGAGGGAAGTGATCCCTCCAGTCTGCTCGACACTGGTGAGACCGCACCTGGAACAAAGTTTTGGGCTCTCCAGCTGAAGAGAGACATGGAGCTATGGGATGAGAGCACAGTAAAGGACCACTGAGGTGATTGAGGAACTAGTGAATCTAATGCGAGAGGAGAAAAGAGGCTGCAGGAGCTGGGACTGTTCAGCCTAGAGAAGAAAAGATTTGGGGGTGGGGAGATCTCATCAAGGTATGTAAATATCTGTCGGAACATCAGAAAATACTGTGAGTGCAAAATCAGTGTGGACAGCATGATGCGTCTTTACAAACAGTTACAGAAACTGAAGCAATGTCTTCTATTCTGAAGTGTCACAATGTACTCAGCCCGTTAAATTTTTATCAGTTTGTTAAGGGATGCTTTCTAACTACACGTATCTTTTTCAGATAAGTAGAACATGTGGTAGGACTTTAACTTTCAAATATTTTACATGGTTCTAATTACTCATTTTGTTGCTATTACGTAAAGTTTTTTCTAAAAGATTGTAAGGAAGCGTTCTCTGCCAGTTTAAATAATATGGAAAAGGGTGATATTTTAAATGGTTCTTTAATCTTTTTAAAGACGAGCAAGTAATTGCCCTCAACAATGTAAGGGAGAATTAACTGAAATAGTTGCCATATTTCTCTGTAGGTTTATAATAATGCTGAACTATTGTTAGTTGTGTACAAAGTTAGGATAGAACTGCAGTTGCTTCGTAAGTGTGCTCTGTTCAATGAAAGGCATCAAGGAAGACACGAGTTGTTGTCCATGAATGACTAGAATAGTCCTTAACCATTCATGATCAAAAATGGTTCAATATTATTGTCTAGACATAACTGTAATAAGCCCTACTACATAAAATTTTAACCTTATTCCAGATGTGTTTATAATTCTAGTCGTGGCTTTAATTTGACTACAGCCTTGGCTAAGATACTAGATAATTTTGGCATTATTACTTGCATCAGTTCTTGACATAATACTTGCCACATGTTATGGGGGCCATTGTTGAGGTCTGTTAAAGCTTCCACCAAGAAAACACATCATATAATTCATCTTGCTTTTAAACCAGTGATTTTTAATGTTCAACACCACCTAAAGGTGTTCCAGCCTGTGTAATACTGTTAGGAGTGCTTTCAAGAATAACAGAATTTTCACTTTACTTGATGTTGTGATTTCCTTGATATGTGTGATTGATACGATGATTACCTCCCCATCTAAGGAGTTTTAAAGAGGTAACCAAATACATGTTTAGCATGACCATATTAAAGCATATGTGCATGTATTTGTAGAATTATCTTCAGCTTCAAACTAGTGATAAACTTCTGCACTACTAATTTAGGTGACTGGAGTTAAAGTAAATAAATGTATTAAGTTTAGCCTGTTTGTTGAATCTTTTTTTGTTGTGGTTGTTTCAAGCCTCTTAAAAATATTAGGGAGTGTAGAATTCTTGTCCATCACGATAAAGACCTTCAATTTCATGAGGAAACCAAAGCATCTGTTTTGCAACATAACTGCAGAAATTCTGATACAAACTCTAAAAAAGGTGAAAGGATTCATTTTTTTCCCATAGGTTAAACTCAGGTGTGTATTGTAATTTTTACAACCGGTGAAAATGTCTAATTTATTAGACAAGTTTAAAATGTAATATGGGAAAAACAGATAATTTGATTTAACGCATTTGTTTATTTTACAACTAGTCCTGCAAGCCACAGCACATCCTGTCAGTGACTCAATTTTTGTGGTAATTCTGGGTAGGTGTGTTGAGAACGTGTATTCTCCTCCTTTTTGTCTAATGAGTTTTAGTTACATGTTGGACATAGAAAAGCATCACTTGGTTCTTTTATTAAAAAAATTTTAATTAATTCTGTTTTACACCGAGTTGTACCTTGTTCTCTGAGCACTGATGTGATGTTGCAGGTAAGCAGTTCAAAATTTTGAATGCTAACAAAAGCAGTGCCAGCCTTATTCAAAGCACACAAAGTCATAACTAGAGCATCTACTTGATGGACTTTGCAGAGACTAAAGAAATACTAGAAATACTCTTTTTTTTTTTTTTTTGGAATGTTGTTCCAGTCCTAACATCTTAAAGAGTAAGTGAAATAGAAAAATTATCAAAGGTATAGAATAAAGCAGTGGGTTGTCTAGGAGAAGCCCTCTCTTGCTTGGAAGATTTGAAGAAGAGGAGAGGAGCAATGATTACAGGATAAAGGCATATCACGTTGTCGTGTTTTATGCCTCTTGTAATAGAAGCTCAAAAAATACTAATAAAATTTGAAAGGCGACAGATTTCAGATAGATAAAACAAGGTCATATTTGTGTGTACTTTAGCTTGGTAGGCTGAAAATCACCATTATGAAAGAGGTGGAAGTTTATTTTAAGAAGCTTTTTTTAAAGGAAAGAAACAAAACAACAAAAACCCATCAGCTCCCACCCAGAAACATTATTGTGCCTTCTCCACAATTACATACTCAATGAGTCTGGTCTAATATTAAGCAAAAAGAAGTCAAAGATACCCATCCTGAAATACCAGCAAAACCCCAGCATTTCAGCACCAGTGAAAGAACAGTATTTCAGATGAGGATTTTTGACTTCTTTTGTATCTTGCTTTTGGACAGGCATGGTGTTCTGGTGGTTCTGTGACTACAGCAACTCAACAGCTTTACATTTTGCATTGAGATTTTTAATTGAAAACATTTCTACAAAGTAGAAGACATCTAAGATGTGTGGAAAAAATATTTTTGAGCAATTACTTGCATAATTTTATTTTCAGGTACTAGTTAATTTTCCTGCTTTTTCTTTTTTATATAAAATAACTTGCATCATTATGCAAACTCTTATTACTTCTAAATCTTCTTGGTTGAGTTTAAATGAGTTTAAACAAAATGATTCTATGAAATTAAGAGAGCTTTTTCTAATGTAAAGTTGTACACTACAAAGCAGCACACTATGAATTTGGCAAGTTACTGAAAATATGATGGAATATGTAGGAAAGTCTCAGCTTTTATGGTTTTAGGTTGCCAGCTTATACACATGTGGGGGTTGTAAGAAATTCTTTTTTTACTTTGTGGGTTCAGTATGTATGGTAGCTTTTATTTGTTTGAATATTGAGGAGCAGCTGACTGTTTAGGCAGAAAATCCAACTCCCTTCCTCTTGATGAAAATACTGGTAACTGTGATTTTTCCAGATTAAAACCCAGTGGTTCATGAGTTATGCTTTTCATTTTAAGATGCATCCTGTATAAAATATCTGACTAATTAAATTGTGGATTTCATGCAGTGTTTGATGTTGCGTTGATTCTGAAAAGGACCCG